>JBAJNP010008380.1:0-20380 GCA_036877545.1 Yasuhikotakia modesta | reverse complement strand
TTATCTTCACTAAACTGACTGAAGCCGTTTCATAAGAGCGTGTGTTTTTATAAGCCCCTGTGTGATGAGACGCGCTCCGTAATGAGCCCTCACGGGTAATTATAGTCGCTCCGAGGTGTTAAACTGTTTCTGTGTTTTTTGTTGGACTTTAATTCTGTGCAACAAATGAAACGGGTCTTTGTATCCGTTTCCGTGGCAGAAATGAAAGCCACTGGCGTCATGTCGGAAAAACGTGCGGTTTTATATGATAAACGGCTTCACGTGGGGAATTTGAAGGTTGTCGTGGTGAGCTGAAAGACTTTGTGTTTTATTGAAAGCGATGGGTGAGATGTTTGTTATGTTGATGGAACGTTTTGATGTGGTGGATAAATGGTACTTCTTTAAAGAGCAACTATATCTGAATATATCAGATTAAAAAATATAGTGGAATGTTTCTTTAAAGATCGCATGAAATGGTTTGAAAAACTGGCTATTTTGTTCACATTTTAAACGTGAAAATATCACATTTTATTACAGAGGATAACAGCAGTTAAAACTTTATTGTTATAATACAGTCAGTTCCTAATGACTGAAGCTAAAAGCAATTAAAACACGTTTTTTTATCTTTAAAAGTCATCAATACTTTGTCGTTTCATGTCTGTTTTGCTAGAATGGAAAGACATTTAGAATAGATAAAATATTGATTGATATTAAACTGATATTATTGGCACGCTAGCATACAGACAGCAGATAACAAACATACAGTTAAAGCTACAATCACAGTACAGATGTTTTTTGATATTGTGACTCTTGAATGTTGTGACGTTTGTACTGTGTGTGTTTCAGGTCTCATCCGTCTTGTGTTTGGACTATCAGAACATGGTTTCCAGCAACACCAGCCTCAGCGACGGTCCAGAACTCTTCAGCAGCGATGCTCAGTCTCTGAAGTCTGACACCACGTCTCTCATGAGTGAAACGACCATCTCTGGCAAAGTTAGTGTTTTAAATGAACAAACACGCACATCTTAAGTCTCTGGTGTTAAATGCTTTTGATGTATCTAGTCTCAGCCTGGACGACACGTCCCACACCTGCCTGAAAACACGATTCTGTACAAAACAAGCTGTGATTGGCCGCCTTACCTGTCAGTCATGCAACCTGTTAGGTGGTCTGAGTTTAAATCAATCTAACTACCCAGAATGCAAGTAACTAACAGTGCAAACCTCAACAAAGGAATAGAAATACTAACATTAGGGAAACGTTCTATTAAACCGCTCTTGTGCTCCACAGGTTTGTCCTCATGTTTTCTCAGCCTGTTTAGCTGTAATCCTCTTAGCGACTCCTCTTGTTTACCTCAGTGGATGAGGTAGAGCGAGTGTCACCCTGCCGGTGAGGTTGTGTGGGCTGGACCTTAGGTGATGGTTCACACACAGGGTTTATTTACGGCTGTCCACAGTGTCACACACTTAATATGGTGCACGGATAGTTTGTCACTGCTGGTTTCAAACCAATATATTAGTTGTTGAAATCAATGAATGGATATTACAGATGTCTCAGTATTTTAAGTTGTGATAAGTAGATGAATTCACATGTTTTTGTCTAGAATGAAATTTGTTGCACATTGTCAGACAGTTGTGTAGACTTATATAATGTTACAGGTCTGAGATTGTACAGATGAAACAGTTGGTTAATCCACAGTCCTCACACAGAACTAGTAATGTGGACCATTAGCCCATCCACAATAGTAGCTTTTCCTTTCTGATATCTAGGAAAACTAGGAAATCTTGTATCCTGGCCACCATTTGTTGAAAGACAGTGTTATGTCTGCCGGGGTGGTAATCTAGTCGGAAACAAGAGCTATTTGTCCTTCATCTGGTGATTTCATGCTCACTGGAGCCAGACTCCTCCGTCACTGCGGCTAGAAAGAAGTTATAATGTTTTATATAACTCAGATCAATGCCTTGAACCCGTGACTCCATGAAGCTGCTGGCCTCAGTAAAAGCTCAAACAATCAGACAAACGTTACAGGAACGACCAAGTCATTTTCTCTTAACTAAAACATCAGCGTTTCGCCACGACGCCTTGGGAAACGTAATATGTTCGCAATAACTTCTTCCCAAATGGGAAAACGGCCCGTCTTAAACGACGAGGCAAAAAGCCGCGTCTTCAAACAAGTGCAGCGAGATGTTTTCTGGTAATTCTGCTGACCTCGTGTGCCATCTTGTCACTTTGACAATACCGGGGTGCATTGTGGGGCAGGAAAGCTGTTTCCCACAGGCAAGCTGAATGTAAATGGGAGTAAATGGGTTTTCATTTCTAAATGCCTCTCTGATAATGGGAATGGGTGCCATGTCAGATCACACACACATGAGCCTCAATTTCAGATAAGGCCATTTGTACAGAGTAGCGTGTGTGCGTGTGTGTGTGTGTGTGTGTGTGTGTGTTATCTTCATCCCTCTGTTACCACAATTTCTATTCTGTTCCTGAAAGACTCATTTAAATTTCCTCATCAGAGAAGCCCTTTGCTTGAACCTCAATTAATATGTTAATGTTGGATTGCGTGCTTTTAATTAGTATAAGACGAATCGTGTGTTTGAAAACCTGATTGTTATGCTTATATGCTTGTGGCCGTAGTTTTGTTGTTACGTGACGGTTGACTTTTATTTTAGAGTTGATCTGAGCTTTAGCATTTAGCATCTTTGTCATGTATGTATTTTATATGATTTTACATGTTATGTATTTATATATTTAGATTTGGTTATATTGACATTATAAGTTAGTCTTGCCTAGTTAGCTTGTAGGTCTATAATGGATGTTTAATCTGTTTACAAGTTTGTCTAGTAATTCCTAGTAACACACATGTTGTGTAAAATCGATATTTGATTGTACAATTTGATATTTAAATTCCACAGTTTTGTGTTGTTCAACACTGTTGTGTATTAATGCACAAATATAGCAACTTCTGCGCTGCAGTGCGATAATTATATCAACATACCGTTTGTTTGTGTAGAAATGTTTATTATATTATTGATTATGATTATTAAATGTAGCTATTTTTGCGACCTCTTACACACGATAAAATCACTCTCGTTTATTACTTTGTCAAAAAACACACACACACTTCTTTCAGCCCCTCCTCTGTCCTTTTTCACACACCAGGTTTTTTCCCTCAGTAATCGGTTGAGGAACATTTACTCTGCAGACAGAGTTATTGAATCATAACAGTGATTTTAACAGAGTAATTAAAGCTAAATGTGGCTCTGATGAGCTTTTCCTCCAGGAAATGTTGTGATATTAAATTATTTATGACCGAAGGGCCTGCGCACCGTAAGTAAATCATTTAGATATGTAAATGGGGCGCTAAATCTCATAGATTATGAATAAAAATGAAGAAGTCCCATGTTTATCTGCAGGCTTTTAATCACAGAATTACTTTTTTTTGTTCGTGCCTAAAGTCACGTACATCAAATGGGAAAAACGTTACAAGATAAGACGTTTTATCTCGTATATAACCGCTGTTATACAGTTCAACACAAGCGTCATTACAGGACCATCAATCACACAATACATCATGCATTGTTAATATTTAAGGGGTCTGTTTATTTGTAGGGCGTATGAAATATTCTGTACATGAGCGTTAATGATGTTAGCTGCTCAAGCTAGATTTAGCTGCTTTCTGAAATGTGTAATGCAGGTCCTAATTCAATTCAAATAAGAGTTGAATTCTCAGATTACCACAGGGGGCGCTGTAGCGCAAATTGATTTATGTGGCTAGCGTACGAGGGGCACAATGAAAATACTGGAGCTTTTAAAGTTAACCTTACAAATCTGTCACTAACTAACTGTCACTAAGATGTAGTGAAATTCGTAAGCATCACTATAATGCTAGAATAACTCAGATGTTTTTGCATATGTTAGTAGTAGACGGGCATGATAAACAGATAATAGTTTGAGCGGCATATCATGTATAGGCACAATTTGTGCCTGTGATGTGTTCAAAAACGTATTGAAACGTGAAAATGTTGTTGACAACTAAAGAAAGAAAGAAAAATGAATGAAGTTTAAAGAACCACAGCTTTCAGTTTCCCATTTTTACTTGAATGAAGTCTGTTTTAAATTCAGAGAGTCTCTCCCAACTGACAGTACAGCTGTGAGACACTGCAAAGCTTTCTGGCTGTCAGAACACAAGATTTCACTGCAGTCTGACAGGAGAGAGAGAGACGAGGAGAGAGACGAGGAGAGAGACGAGGAGAGAGACAGACAGAAAAAAAACAAAAGCAAATGATGTAGAATATATGAACATTGTATCAGAACACTTTATTTTAAAATGTACATGTATGACCACTTAAAAACATGACAGAGTTGTGGTTACTTAAACAGTGTTGTGTTGTTGTGTTGTGTAGAGTGATGAACAGGAGGGAGCTGAAGAGGACACCAGGAGTGTTACAGCATCTTCTGTCACGGTATGTTAATCCTTTATCTAATAATACTTTATTTATTATATTATTTTATAGTATTAATTGCATACAATGTTAATATACTGTCTATTGTACTGCTTTGATCAATCAGCTTCCAGAACAGGAGGTTTTTGTTTTATAAATACGCAATACATAATAATATTCAATTATCATCAAATACGCCTCGTTTCATCGGATTACATCACACACATCATTACATCACCGGGTGTTGTCATAAATGGATACAACCTCACTATGTGGCTAGCAAAGGAGGACTGTGGTCTATTTCAGGCATATTTGCGAAACCGTTTTCCTCCCAGAGTCGTTCCCCGAACAGCATGCAGGCGGTTGAAGGACGGCCCCCCGGGTGAACGCTAGCATTTTTTAATTATCATGGAGGTGACACCTTGTCTCAGGCATCTCTCACCTGCGCGGTAAACAGGGCTGTGAACTCGCCCGTCTAAAACTCGACCCTGAGTGTCATTGAGGAGGGGAGAATTACATTTATACACAACCAGCCAGAACCGTAACGTGACCAACCGACAAACCCATGAACGTGACCGTGTAGCTCATTGCTGTAGACGCTAAGATGTACAGCGCTATAAACGATGACCCGGGGTCTGTCCCAATACCACAACCTGTGGGGTTTAAGTGGGTTGTTATATAATGGGACATGCTAGAACGTTGGTCCAGGTTGTAGCCGAAATTCTTGCTGTATTCCTTAATTTGCAGAATTATTCACAAAAACAAATCCAATGCTGTCACTAAATGTCTGTCTAATGTGATCTGACTGATAAAACGTCCAAGCCTTTGACGTTTTGCTGTTTAACACAGGAAGTGAGGAAGAGGAGTTACTAACAGTGGTGCATGATGGGACGTTTTTTTAGTTTTGGTTACATCAGGAAAGGTGATTTTAAGTGTTTCTTTATGTTAACAGGCAAACGTCTCTGTGTTAGACTTAAGATACAGGGCAGTTATGATTTATGAACGTTGAGGTCACGTTATAAAAAACATCATAAATCCGTCGCTCAGAAGATCCTTTAGAATGAAAGTCAGGAGACAGCAGAGCCGTAAACCAGCGGCGACATTCATTTCAGAATAAACGAGGGGAGTTTGTCTCTTGTAAACTTTCATTTTAACTTTGCTGTAAACTTTACTGGCCGGCTACCAACTGGCCTGCCAATTACAGCTTCTTACTCTTGTTAATTTTATGTTGGGGTGATAAATTCTCAGCGGGGTTTGAGTCCTGACCTCAACCTAAACTCTTTCATTCATGAAGAAAACACTCACAGCTTCATTTCCTAACAGATAAATTCGCTGTGCATAAAGTAAATAAAATCATGAGTGTTGCCTGAGCTCTTTAATGCACTGAGAGCTTCATTAGATGCATGGAGGACTCTACATATTAGCATTTACTGTAAGCTAGGTTTATGTCTTTGTAATGCAGTAGATGCCTCAGTCACTCGCTGTAGTATGTTCTCACCCTGTCCCCAGTGTCCAAACAAAGGGCACAAAACTTGCTGATGTGGTCTCTGCTCTCCCGGCGAGCGGTACGTTGACCTCTGTCTCATTCTCTCTATGTGCCAATGCTAACAGAGCGAGCGTCCCACATCAGCCGTTTTCACGTTAGCATCCGCCGGCCGAGCCGACACCTTCAGCGAGAGCACGCTGGGATAGGTTCACCGCACCGCTGGGTTTGAGCATCAGTGTGGCTTTTACCGGGTTCAAAAATAGACCTGACTCACCTCCAGCTTAGCAAAGACTTAGCATGTCACTGTTAGGAAAGGATGTTATATTTACATGTATACGTGTATATGTGTGTGTATATATATGTGTGTGTGTGTGTGTGTGTGTGTGTGTGTGTGTTTATATATATGATTATTTTTTCCTGTGTTTATTGTTTGGTACCAAATTGTTCACATGGTTTTCCAATATGGCCTCTCAGAGACTTCAGACACGTAACGTCGCTGAGGAAAGCCGCTTAAAAAAAACACCTGGAGTGGGAAAAGGAGAGCGGTGACATCTGATCTGTCTGAGAGGGAGAGTTCAGGCCCTTTCATGTGTTTGTGAGGGGCTCACACAGGACACGCCGTCGTACAGAGATCGCTCCCAACATCCATCACCCCAGCCGTTTGTCTTCATCAATCATCGTGCTGTTTGTTGACCGTAGCAACAGGATGTCACCGTTATTTTTATGGATCTTGTTATTGGGGTCTGGCCTCTCACAGCAGGAGTTTCCTCAGAGCAAAGCATCATGGGAAAGCTTGTGTTTCAAGCGGCCGGTGACGTATTGGATTCACTTCCATAATGTGTTAGAAAATTGCGTTTCAGGTCTTCACACTGTAGTTACTGTCAAATATTCTCAGGCAGTGTTGCTAAGGTAGGCAGCTCACTAGAATGTGTACACTATGTAGTGTTTATTTGTGCACTATAAAACTGAAGTCAGTAAATCTTAATACATATAATGCAAATATTAACTTTTTTTAAAGCAATTTTTATAAATATCTGACTGTCATCTTAACATCATTTTACTATTAACTAGTAAACATTCACAAATTATAATAGTTTTTTTCCCATAAAGATAAATGTTATTGTTTAAATGTTATTTACTTGTTCTGTTTGCTTGTTCTGGCACATATGTGCTGCTGTATCCGGTTGCTAACCGTCAGTAATTAGCAGCTTATGTGGCACAGAGTGTTTCTAACAGACGCAGATGAATGGAGCTGAAATCAGTTTTTTCTCGCAGCTGAAGTTGAAGAGTCAAGGTCAGGCAGACCCTCGGCTTCATCTGTCGGCTCCTTTTGATCTGCAGACGCTTTTTTCCGTCTTTCTCCGCGCTCTGTCTTTAACACGGGGTCGGGGGTCGCTGGGGCAAGGCCACAAAATCTCTGCCGCGAACCTCCTTTCCTCTCTTAGCCGTCTTTTGTTTCTGCTATCAAACTGTGAAACAGAGCAGGACATTATAATGTATGTACTGGGTGACTGTGTAAATGTGCCCAGCTGTGAGATACTGTGTGTGAGAACGTTTATCAAAGGTTCCTGTGATATTCTGGGGATGTTCCAAATTTCCAGTTGCTTAGCTGTTGTATCAACACAACTGTTTGGTTTTGAGAACGTTATTTTAACATTTCTATAACTTCTACAATGTTTTTAACACAATCCGCTGACAGCTTATTAATATGCTACAGCTTTTTAAAGATAAAATTATACCGTACTAACGTTACTGCAAGAATGTTTTGAGAAAAAACAAACTAAACTAAAAATGTTCCTTGTTAACATACCACAGGATGTTGACATAAGCCCCGCCCCTTGTTTATGTAAAGTTTAGATGTTTGTTTCTTTAGTGTTTATCAATTACACATGTCAATATCCACACTAAGCTCCCGGCCCTTTAATCGCCACCCTTCGGTTGCCATGTTGAATCAATGTTTTCAACCGAAATGCAATAATGTCAGGACCTTCACGGTGGGGGGGTTTCAATTTGTCATATCATAAACAGGTGCTAAGCATGAGGATTAGCGGTGTTGAGATCCACGGTCTTCCCTCAGAACGTGTTATCTGAGTATTGGATCCCCGGCGCTTCTGTCAGATTGTACAACGGGGCCCTTGTGTTCTCCACGGCGTCTGCTGGGCCCCAGACCCGGTCACAGGTCATTGATCAGTGTGACAAGAACCCTGTCTGGTTCTGTTTAGCGTGAGGCTGCCTGGAACCAACAGCAAATTCGAACTGAGGAGAGTTCCTCACACAGGAAAGATGTCGAGATTTTATATGTTTTGAAGCTCAATATACCAAATAATATATCACACATTAATAAACATGAATGATAGCTGGTACGGGACTTTAAAAACGTAAGCTGCGTTATGATTGGAGGAGAGGACTAAATGATGTAACGCTTTCAGTTGTCATAACTACCGATTGTTTGTCGGGTCACAAAGTGTCGAGTTATAATCCAACCAGCATTTATTGCATATTTTTTTTTTGCTCTCTCTCTGTATGTTCTCCATTCTGTCTCAGTTTGTCTCGTCTCATTTGTGTTTCTGTGTCTGACTCCTGTAGTCACTGTTTCACCGGATGCAGATGGACCCCATCGAGAGGGAGTGGTTGCGATGCGCGGCTCTCGGAAAGACGACGGCCCTCTACATGCTCCTGCAGCAGGATAACAGTCTCGTCTTCAGAAAGGTGACGACACACCATCTGTAAAAACTGAGATTACGCTGTTGACTTCATTACATTTACTTCATAACTGTTTCTGTTTACATATTTACAAATGATGCATTTGTCAGACGTGTTTTTCCAAAGCAACTTGCAGTGCAATCAATCAGTGCATGTGTTTCCTGAGACTCGAACCTGGAACCTTTGCGCTGCTAATGCAACGCTCTTCCAATTGCTCTACCACATTTTAAATAAATTAGCATGTTGGAATTTTAATCATGACATATTAAAGTATTTAAAAATGACACGTTTCTCCTTTAATGAAGTAAATGAGGTCAACATTTGTGTTCACATATGTAACAGTAAATTGTTTAGCGCTAGCGTTGGGCGTCTTTTCTCTATTGTTAAGGACAGGCTAATTAGGTCCAGGATCGCGTTACCACACGGAACCAAAGTATTCCTGTTTTGGACACTTTGATGCGGGATGAAAAGATTCCGACAGGAACGGATTGTTGTTTGACCGGGAGCGTTTTGTTGCCCGATAGCGTTCGGGGGGCGGCAGGGATCCCTTTAAAGGTGAAAGAAAAGAAAATAAAACACACTGACGACTTCCAGATATTGTTTGTCCCCTCGGCCTGTATTGCTTTAACTTCAGAAGCCTCGGACCCCAAGGCTGTGTATTCTGCCACTTACGCTACAATAACACACACTTCCCAAACAAGAGCGATGGCTGGACGCAGGGAAGGGTGAGCGGCAGGCGGTAGACAGGTTGTCTGGCTGTAAATCATCACACATGTGCCTGGCAGCACCAGCGGGTCGCGGCTCAACGGGAGTAAAGCCAGAAGCGGCGGCTCTTATTAAATTTCCATGAAGTTTAGTGAATCTGAGCGGTAAGAGAGGCTGACAGGGAACGGCTGGCGCTGCTAAACGCTTGCAGCGTCGCTGTTAAACAACTGACAACAACATTTACTAGCTCTTCTGCTAATTCTACTAGCCGCTTAATCTACTTTACCTGGAGTTTCTGTGTCGTTCTCAGGAAACGCCTCCGATCTGTGTCTGGCATTTTCAGGGAAATTTGAATATGGGTCAATCTTGTTACCTTGCAAATGTAAAATTGTTTTCCAAATTGTAAATATTTGACAACCCTGTTACTTTACAATTATATTTTTGTCAAAATTTTAACATTTGACCATCTTGTTACCTTAATAATGTTACAATGTTAAAATGAAAGGTAATGTGTATGTTTTCTCTATTTTTTCAGTGTAAACATGCTGAAAAATGTTATAAATTATTAAACTGTGTTTGAAACGTGTCAGAAATATTTAGAACTTAGAAAATTACAGATGAATCTCTGTTCTCTTTTATGTCTAAAATACAATGATTTCCTCAAAATGTGTGAAAGATTGTCGTGTTGAGCTGTTGAATGAGATTCAACTTGTGCTGAAGTGAAAACTGATGGTATAAATGATTTCAGGAAAACCATTTCTTAACAATAAGACTTTATCAACATTATTAATAATGTTTGTTACCAGCATTTTTAAGTCAAAGGGATTTTGAGTCTTAGACAGACGTTCCACAATATATTTTAAGTTCTTAAATATTATTTACATAATATTTTTAGTATTTGTTCATATTTAGCTTTATATTTAAGACGATGTCATGCAGAAATATCTGTTTAAAGGGCAAGTTTGTATTAAGAATGTTAACCCTCCGCTTGTGTGTCCATCAGCGTTCCTGCATCGATTCCAGTGAAATGCTCTTTTGTGCTAGCGATGCTAACTTTGACAACAACAGGACGTTTCCAAAACGCATGCAAGGTTTTCTTCTGTAACCCGACAATACATTTTTCCAACACGGAACCCGTTCGAATTCAACTTTATTGTCTTTACAGATAAGAGGGGACACTCTCATCAGATCGGACTTCAGATGTGACGGTCAAAGACGGACGTTTTCAGCGGCTCTTTCTGCTCGTCCGGTCCCCGCGGGTCAACAGTAATGGCCGACGCTCTTAAGCGCCATCTGATAAGAGAGATAGCGCTGATGGATAGTCGCCGGCCATCGCGATTGAGAGACAAAAACTCACAGTAAAGCTTAATCTCAAGCCCTTATCAATCAATTACATTTGGCTTTGTGGAATTAATGGCAAGGCTGGAATTACTTGACGGGATTGAAAGGGTTCGAGGGCTGAACTTGGGATCTCTGGGGGAAATAAAGCGCTTTGTGTTTGAAGCGTCGCAGCCAAATGATTTCAGCAGCCCTCACGGAGGCCGATACAGAGCGAGATAACAGCTTCTCAGATTAATTACCGCAAACCGCCTTGTTCCCAATCACCCGGTTACCACGAGTCTTCTTCAGTCCCGGCGGAAAACAGCAGTCCGTTGAAACTCCGATGTCTGACTTTGTGCGCTACATCCTTCGACCGTGTTTGAGTTGTTGTGGCTTTAATGTTTATAATCTTTTTTCTCTTTTTTTCTCATCTGCAGGACTTTGTCACTGTAAGTACCAGAGGATTCACCATCGTTCCTCTCATGAGTTTCTCTCAGCTGAGCTGAAGGTATCTGGACATGAAGATTATTTCATCTGACATGAATAACTTCAACTCAGCCTGTCAGAATCAGGAAGCAAATTAACAGCAAATCATGTTGAAATCTAAAGTTTGTTTAATGTTAATATTGCTTTTTTTATAGTTCTAACAATAAAGGTTAAAACTATATATATGTCTAAATATTTATTAAAAACAGGCTTTCTCACAATTTGTAAATTTAACTTAACACTGATGCCGATGTTCACTCACTTTTGGCCGTGTCTGAACATTGAGTTTACTTCATCTGAAAGTGAGTTTCACCACAATGCATTTACTGTAGAAATATATTACTTTATAAACTTTGACAAATATTATAAAACATGTCTTGCTTTTCTCTATTTGGAGTCACAGTGTTACAGTTTCCTGACATATTTGTAATTATTACACCCATTTACAGTCTAACAACAAATCCTAATCCTTCCAAACACCAAATCCCATCCAAATTATTTCCCAAAAGTGACTGATTAATTTATTAAATGTCTCACTTTCATTTGAAGAGCTCAAGAAAACATCTTTCTGCAGTGTCCTTTAAAGATGCTATAAATGTGGATTTTAAGCAGTGCTGGGTTTAGTGAAGTAGATGAGCAGCAGAAATTTTGGGGGCAGTTTGGATGAGCAATAAAGGCATCAATGGAGACAGATTGGTCAGTTGCCTCCATTGCAATCCTGTTATTTGTCAGAATGTGACACCAGGGAAATCACATTTGTAAACAATAACATCTAAAGGAATTGCTAATCTTCTTTAGAGACATTAATGAAGGGGGGGGGGTGTCCTTAACCAGGCTGGACACTGATCTTAGGGCGATCGAATGACCAGGAAAGATGAGTTGTGGATCTGGGGATTAAACGGCTGAGATCCCACAGGAATCAAATGAGAGTTTAGCCTTTAGACTTACAATTTCTCAGCTTAGGCCCATCCACCCCCAAAACTTCAAGAAACGGTGACGGCTTTGAAATGAGAGGAGGTGTCCGTAATCCCCTCTGTAGATGCTAATCTATGTACCTAGCTTCCATTTTAGCCATTAGTTTGTGCTTCACAACAATGCTGCTCAACTCTTGGGCTGGTAAACTTTGGTCATGTGATGTGCTGATGAAGGTAGAACGGATTAGTTGAGTTAGTCGTCTCTTTACATAGTGCTTTTAATAAATCTCATTAACTCCCTTGACTAGCATAGGAAGGAACCTTAAAGATCATTGTACAGTATTTTCATTAGCATTAAAATAATAATTCATGTTGTCTTCCACCACTTTAATGACATCGATGGACTATGAGGGGGTGAGTGTTGCTCTTCTACAGTCTTGTAGATGTTTGAAGTCTGTTAGTGTTTTTAATATCAGCCCTAATACACCCTAAAAAAGTTTAACCCATTGTTGGGTAACAACAGCCCAGCAAAGCTGTAACTTTTACCTCTGAGCCTGTTGATAAAATTTATAACCCAACATTTTGTTTTGTCCACATCTTACCCAACCATGGGTTAAAAACAGCCCAGACATTTTCAGATTGTACCATTATTGCATTTATGGTGCAATAAATGTACCAATGTTTTCTACTTTGGTGTAATGCTCCAAAGATACCTCAGATTATAACTGTTATGCTGTTTGTTTTCTAATTTTACACACACATTTTGAGCTTGTTGGCAGTGGCAACTGGTGACAAAATCCTATACATTATTAAATAACAAAAATGTCTATAAACAGAGAAGCTAGGGCCCTGAAGGTCATGGAGGCATTAGGGGTGGAGCTTGATAGATTTAAGCCACTAAGTCCTCAGCAAATGTTTAGATCCCTGTTTGCTTGTCTTTCATGTTATGGATGAGCATAATTCATTTAACACACTTAGCAACAAAAAAAACAATCTTTGTTAATGAAAATTAAAATTGGAAGGAATCTACCCATGTTTTCATGAGCAAACGACAGAATAATGAAAGGAGCCGGTGTTAAATATATGCAAACAGTCACGGTGCCTCACGCAGCAGTTGGATCCTCTAATTCAACATTAATAATTCTGATGATAGGGTATTTAATTCATGCTAATGCGTGTGTTTGTTATACGTGCCACTGTGCGCAGGCAGCCCAATGATCATTGTGTCTAATTATAGTGTAATGACACGGCAATCATTAGATTTACAAACAGGCACTGGCTCAGACCGCCTCAGGGAGGACCCGTTCTACTCCTCAGCTCTCGGCCAATAGGAGCGCAGGATTCAGCTGATGTGGTTTAAAAGGATTAAGCTGCTTAAATTTTAGGTCTAGGGAAACTTCGTCCTTTTTTATTGGCCTTTTGTGTGTTTACAAAAACATTTCACAGCATTGTGGAGTAAAGCGGAGATTTAAACGCGTTGTAATGAGACGATACGCTGTAGAATAAATCATTAAAGAGGCAGAATCGTGTTTCATGTTCTCTGTTCTTTCTCATTTCGTCTGATTTTCTGTATGAGAAGCAACAAAGGACTTGTTCCCATCCGTGAGCGTGAGATGGGCTCCGTTCCAAAACCTAGTGATGAACCTTTGCTGCCTACATAGTCAGCAAGCATCCAAAGTATCTTCTAAGTGTAAATTAGCTTTCTGCTGGAAGAGAGTGATCTGAAATGAAAAACGTACTGTACTCTATATTTACTGTACAATATTGTTCTCTATATTTACTGTACTGTATAATCTGTAGAGTCAATGTTTTGCTCATTTAAGAATGGCAGTATTTAAATCCGTCAAGTTAACAAACTTAAAGAGCCACAAAACCTGTAAATTCATGCCTCTGTTTTTACAGGTTTAGCTATACTTGTGAAGTGCCACATTTTTGAGAACCTCACACACATAAGCGTATAAAATAATAAATACATATTGCATTTGATGTGGTTTTTACACGTTACACGACTCAAATGTTTTTTTGCCAGGAGGTTTTTATGATGGTTAGATTCAGGAAAATGCCTTTGTCTTAATGTGAAAACTATTGCAATACAGTTTGATAAATGCTCGCTAACATAGCCTGAAAGTGTGTATGTGTGTATGTGTGTGTGTGTGAGACTGCTGCCCTGTGCAATAATTCAGTGTTACCCCAGCAGTCATTGTAAGAGGCTGTTAATGTTGTTCTTTTGTGTGTGGCTATGGCCGTTTTTAAACAGCTCCATATGGTGACAAGCATTGGGCTTTGAGTTTGTGAGGGTCCGCTCTCACCCTCTCTATTGAATGGACCACAGAGGAGCACTTTAAGCTGGGCTTTCACACTGCCAGTAAAAGACAGAGCCTCCATCTGGCGCGCACACACACACACACGCACACACACACACACACACACACACACACAGAGGTCTCCCCTCACAAATGAACATTATGCTGTTTTTTTTATCTTGGCTTAAACAAATCCTTCATCTGATCCCTGAGGTAACCGCTGATAAACGCTAGACTCTTATTCAGACAAACTGTTTGTTTTGGTCATTAGTTTAATCTTATTATTTGATGTTTTTTTATTGATTTGTTTAATATTGTTTTTCAATTTATTTAGTCATTTCATTCATTACTTCATAGTTATCTGATGATAAATCAACTATTTGATTATTATTAATGATATTAATGATTTTATAGCTTGTTAAAGCTTGAAAGATGCGACCAGTTTTAACCAACACAAGTGATCTTTTCAAGTGCAAAAATTGCCATTATTGTGCTAGAATATTGGGCATTGCGGTTGCTAAGCTATTTTGAGGTGTTGCTAGGGTTTTGCTATGCAAACCCAAGTCAAGATATAACTTAAGTGTACAAAGGGCCGGTTTTAAAGTAATGGCACAAATGTTTTAAATGTTTTCAAGTTGCACAATTTGAAAAATAGACCTTTGAGTGTTCTTAAAACTTTCAAAGTTACATTTTTGTTGCCTAATGGAAACGTAATGTGAACGTTCTTGCAACCTAAAATTCTTAGCTGGGTAGGTGATGGACCAAAGATTGAACAACAGAGAGGCTAGTGAAGATTTGTGTGTGTGTATCTGTGTGTTTGTGTGCGAGCGTGTGTGTGTGTGTGTGTGTGTGTATCTGTGTGTTTGTGTGCAAGCGTGTGTGTGTGTGTGTGTGTCTGTATGTATGTGTGTGTGTCTGTATGTGTGTGTGTGTCTGTATGTGTGTGTGCAATCTGTCCCCCCGCGAGGGCTCTGTAAGAGACGGCTTACGGGGTCAAGGTGGGCTGCCCGCTCTTGCGTGACAAGATACATAGAGCTTTTTGATTCGCGCTGGGGCAGATTACAGGTTGCTATAGTTTCTCTAATGCTCAAATCAAGCATTCAGCTAATCGGCTGAGGAGAGGTTAAAGGCTGCAGCTGATTTTGGAAAAGATAAAACTTGGTGACAGAAAATGGTGGAGGAAAGTTTAACAAAAGCAGCTTTAATGTCTGCAGTGACCGCGGATGAGACTCGATAAGCTTCTGGTTAAACGCACTGATGTAACAGAAATCAGTGGTGACTATGGAGACTATTATCCCATTACTAATATTGTGTCTTTCTTGTTTCTTCTTGTCTTCTTTCTTCTTGTCGATGCCCTGAATGACACAAATGAATAAAAAATCTCCCTTCACCTGGATCTGAAGTTTGTAAGTAAAATAAGTTTTTGTGTGTCTGTGTATATAGTTAGTTTAACTATTTGTATATAGTTAAATGTTGTTTAGTGATGATCTGTGAATGCATGACAAGATTTCTTGACAGAAGATCTTGACAGGAAGTGGCCGTTTCGAAAGGGAGTCCAGATTCCAATTTCCTGTTTTTATAGCAAATATGACAGAACAGCAAAGACATTTCACATGTTTTTTCGACGACAGGTGTGCAGTTTAAATAAACCGCTAGGCTAGTCACGCAAACGAAACGGCTCTGTGTCGCTAGTCACAGCTTTAGCGTGTGAGTTTAGCTATGCTGTCTTATTAAACAAGTGAGTTTTGTGGCCTGTTAACATCACCGGTGTGACGGACGGCAGTGTGATTGACGGCTCGTGTGTTTTTACGTTTGGGTTGCAGACGGCGCTCCACTGGGCGGCCAAGCAGGGCTGCGTGGAGATGGCGGATACGATGGCGAGCGCCGGCGCGGACGTCAACCAGAGAGCGGTGAGAGCTGACAGGAGCCAGACCCCTACTGACACACTCACATTTACACCTCTGTAGGGGCCCACACACACACACACACACACACATCAAAACACACACACACATCAAAACACACACAGACACACACTGAAAAATTAACACCATTGATTGCCCGTGTTCTGTGCCACGGTTTGGCTATACAATGTGTGTGTTTTGTGTATAATTACACCATTGGGTGTGTGTTCATTTCTCTTTGATATGAACCCCGAGGTCACAGACCCGTTGCGTTTGCGTTCAGCCGCCGCTAATGAAAAGAATTAGTCTATTAATCAAACACATTTGCCCAGAGAGAATATTTATTTAGCTTCGAATTTAAATCGACGTATCGCCCCTCCCTCTCTCTTCGCATAAACGTGACCTCATGTTTATTCATTCTAGATAAACCAACCGTCCGGCAGTGAATGCTTTGGCCCCACCCCCCATTCATGCATATTATAATTCACAGTATCTTATCTCCACACATTCAGGGCTGGTGAGGTGCTAAGAAAATACTGACAGGATCTTTGTGCCTCTGGCAGGACCCCGAAACCCAACCCCCCCAAATCTCTCTCTCTTTCCCTCTTTCTTTCTCTCTCTTTCTCTCTCTCTCTCTCTCTCTGTCTCTCTCTCTCCATCACACAGAATATTATGGGGCCCTTTGGAAGGTTATTTCAGTTCATTTTTTCATACTTTTCTACACATCTCATATGATTTTAACAGTAGTTTTGGCACCGGCAATTTATACTGTAAATGCAAATTAATACTGTAAGTTCAAAGTTACAGATGTGTTTGTATGCGAGTCAGTGAAAAACAAGGATGTTAAAATTTGACCATTTTTTTATTTATGTTGGATTAAATCTAACATTCAATCAAACAAATTTAATGGGAACGTTTTTTATTTTAATGTGTCAAGTCCTGTTTAAATTCTAAATATATTTAATCATTGATATTAACAAAACACATAGTACTGTTTTAAAAACGATGCCTATAGCCATTTTTTTAATGTAAGTATTTTGACCTTTATAATTGTATAAATACAATCACTCAAGCTGTCGAGCTGTGGTGTATATGAGATGCATTTATAATGTTTTTATGAATAAATTAACAGGTACAATTAATGCATGAATTCACCGGAGGGAAGTTGTTGCTTTTATTTAATGTTCTCTCATTTTTTCCAGCACTTTAACCCCCCCTCCGCACACATACACGCACCCACCCCCTAACAAACACATTGGGCTCCTTTAAGATGATGTTTAAAGCCTTTTCCAGGACAGCCACGCTCACATGAGCTTCTTATTGCCTTCATAATTACATCATTAACTTTTGCTCTCTAATCGTTACGGGGTTAATGGTGCCCTTCACGTACAGTATCATCCGGGCCGAAATGAAATTTAAAAATCAATAATCCATGAACGCCGGATTCACAAACATGCGTTTCTTTTCATCTTTTATTTTTTATTTTAAATGCATCGACTCTCTGCTATAACATTAACAGACAATTGAGAGTCGCCTGACCATCAAAACAGATGCAATATTTCCTTTGATGTTTCTTCAACATTGGAGAGCAAAAGAAGATATTAAACATATTGTTCACGCTGCTCTTATCCGTACAATGAAAGTCAATGGGGCCTGGAGGCTTAAGATAAAAGCAGGCTCCATACAAACCAGTAGCTCATATGACTATGTTTGCTTCATAAGTAGATACACTTGTGAGAAACAGACTGATAAGTGTATGTCACTTAATGTATTGACTATAATAAATGCAAACATCATGTACAGGTACATATATGTCACCAAGATATAGATTATATGGAATATAAAACCTATATAGACGTATATAGAACCTATAACTGCATAAATCATGTGCGCTTTACAGTGAATTTGATATGTTTGTGCCACTTATTTTTCATTGTATGGGCAGCATGAATGTTCTTAAATATATTTTATTTTTGTCTTCACCAGAAAGTCGTTTTTTGAACAAAAACATAAGATTTTTGTATAAATTCTGACTCTTGTGTCTCTCTTTATTTCTCTGTTGTTTGTGATCTAACATCTTCACCTGAACTCCAGCACGTAAGTTACACCCCGTTTTATCCAGCCAGACAAAAAACTTTACACCCATGATTCAATCTGCCTCACGTAATGTATGTTTCTCATATTCACAAAATGCAGATTTAGGCTCATTGTATGTGTCTGGTTCAGTCTGGTTCTGGCCAATATTTCCAGAACCAAACTGGCCGTGATGTCAGTGTGAAATTAAGTTTTTGACCCGTCTTGTGAAATGTTCTGTGCTTATTCTCTGTCTGTAATCTGTTTATGTTCGGGCAAACGGGAGACGACTCTCGGGTCCTTATACGCCATTCTTCTTTCTTTTAAAGGGGGTGAGTTTGATTTCAATACACCTGTGAAATGAAGCAGGATTTGCAGAAAGGGGCTTTAGATTCCCAGCGGCGTCACGCTAGACACTCATTGGCCGTCCAGCTATCAGAGAGGATTGTGGGAGTTTTAAGAAGTGGCATTCTGAGGAGGACCAAATCTCTACTGCTCGACTAAGCGCTGAACAAATAGTTTTTATGAAACATTCAAAATGCAGATACTGTGGGATTAAGTAACAAACCTATGAGGGCCTTAAAGGTCTTTAATACCACAGCCGTTCTGAGTTTACAGTATTTTATGCTAAATGTGAAAATTGCTGCATTTTATTTTCAACCAAATGCTTTTGGACCTCAGATAATGCTTCACTCCGAGTGGTGTAATATAACAGGGCTCACATTGTATTTCAGAGGAATTACATTTGCATATTCGTGCTTGGTGTGGAACAGATAGATGCACAGCGCTAGATTCATACCAACATATAACAATCTAACTAAATTTCACATCAAACCATATCAGAAGAATATATGTTTTGCATCCTATATTAAAACGTTTGCAACCAAAATTCCAGTAAAATTAGATGCTAGCTGTGTCAGGAGGCCAGTTGCCCTCAACAATCGTCCGAACACCAGGTTGCAGGACGTATCGGCTGTTGCCGTTTCAGACACAACAATTGTCTGTGTTAACGTCTGTGTTTGTAGCTGTCAGTCAGTCTCGTTAAAAACCAAACCTGCTGACTGACTTTGATCTCCACTGGCTCCTTCAGACCCCTGGACAGCCTCTCCGGGGTCTTTACTTAAACTGAGGCTGACGTGAAGCCAAGCACATGAAAGTGACGGTGACCTTTTCAAAAATGTCAATGCTAGGTCTGCTGTAATAATGAGGACTACAGCAGAGAGATTTCTGCTTTAACCTTTAGGGCAGGAGGACTACAGGAATAGAATTATCCTAGCCGTGGCATTAGCAACATGGCTGATGTCCTACACGCTCGTGTTGTGAGGATTTTGGGGTTGTTGTGAAGTAGAGCACTGCGCTAGCAACACATGGGTTGTGGGTTTGAATCCAGAGGGGAACATGTACTAATAAAATGTTTGACTAGAATAATATTGTCAGGTCTAAAAATCCTGAACTGAAGAAATGATTGTTTTGGTTCTGGACGAAATGTTACTGAATTACTTTCTATTTACTGCCTTGAGTTCATAATCACATTTTGTAAATGTAATCGCTGTCTTCTTTAGCTGTTACCATTACTGTTATGGGCAGAAAAATGTATCTGTAAAACAAACCGACACCAAAGAGATTTCAGGAGAAGATGAAGAACACGACACATCGGTTTGTAGAAGCATCACGGGACGATAATCTCCCCCGTGGAGCGTTAATGTCCGTTACTCGCGTTAATAACTGCTGCAGCTCAGCTCTGTATTAAACTCCATACAGCCATCAGTTCTGCTCTGGCGGTGAGGAGACAAACTCGCGATGTTTGTCCGGTCCTGGATGACTGATGGAGTCCAGCGGCGTGTTGGTCCCGTGTTAATATGAGGGATGTTCTGCAGAGGGTTCTGTTGAGATTGGCTCAGCGGGTCTCGCTGTCTGGTTAACAGCATAAATCTGGGACGTCAGATGCACACAGTGCTGTGTGAAATGATACCAGCTGTTTTTAATAGCCCATCACAATGGAGTGACACGCACAACAGGGCAACAGGAATTACAGTCTCATGTATGATATAGTGTGTGTGTGTGTGT
>JBAJNP010008379.1:0-20380 GCA_036877545.1 Yasuhikotakia modesta | reverse complement strand
AACACTACAGCATTCAGTCAGATATCATGAGTCAGATTAACATACCAGACAACAATTACAGAAACAGGCCGACAGACACAGATTCATCACTACTGTCACTGTCTCAGAGGAACATGTTTACAGTGATTGTTAAACTATCACATTAACACACCAATCATGTGTCATGAGGCTACACACAGGGTTGCCAGATTGCATTAACCTCACTGTTTAATGTGAGATATGCATAATTCCTTCAGTTAATGTATAACATGACATGAAGTTATTATTATTTCTGATCTTTGGAAAAGCTAAAGATGTTTAGTTCTTTCATGTCTAGAGAAAATAAAGATTAAACATGAATTAAAGTAACACTGACTATTAGGTTCAAAACAAACGATCATCAACAATGTGCAGCTGTTTTAATAACACCTTTAAATTTTAACCCCAGCCAAAAACAACGAACAACGTCGGCCATGTTGGAAAAATCTTTGCTCTTCTGTGGAAACCATCAGCGATAGCCAGGAAGAAAAACATATTACTCAGCGAATACGCTCACATTTCCCTGCGCGCTATCAGTTTTCCATGTTTTCCTTTCCGAGAGCTCATGGATAAGAGTGACTAACGCATCACTTTCTTGAAATGCTTTTCTTCGCATTCCTGAGCGAGCAGCGGTTCCGGTGCTCCCTGCGTCAGGCACCGTTTCCAAATCAGGAATCCGGGAATGTCGCCCGTGATCCCTCATATTTCAACGATTAAAGAATGCGAACTGGGAATTATGGAAAAACAACTGGGGGGAGATCGAACAATCAGAGAAAATATGGGGAGCAGTTTGTTTTCTCGTCTTATTAATAGCGTGTTTTTCACAAACGCTGAGAGCGTTTCGTCCAACATGTGCCAAGACAAACATGCAAAGACCATGAGTGTATTAATCCATAATCACTCATAAACCGCATATAAAGATAAACGTTTACAGGTTATCAGAAGCTTTGCTAAATATTTTAGGTTTCCAGGGTGTTTTTAAAAACATTAAGTTGAGTTCTCTGGTTATAAGTCAGACTGTACGTACAGTTCAGCTGAGGCAACCTGTCAGATGATCAGACCATGAGGGATAAATCCATATTTTCATTTTACACTAGCTTACATATGGATGTCTTCCGTTAGCTTCTAGCACCACTTTAATTCATGTATTCCAAACCACTGACCTGCACTCCAATTAATAAAACAACACGCTGCATTCTCAACACAGCCACAAGGGGAACTCTACTGGCTATTAGCATAAATGATGTTGCCAGCTAACAGATCTGCTCAGATGTGAGTTCTCTCAAAGTGATCAAAAATGTTCTTACACTAACATTACATAACGTTTTAAACACGCATCATATTTTACAAACTTCATTTTAAACGTTTTAAAACTTCACAGAATGAAAAACATCACAAGTATTTTGTTTTTTTAATAAAGTGTCATCTGAACGGCCCGCTTCATTAATTTAGCAACACAACAATTAAAGCTCCATTAACTCTGTTAAAAGTCACAGTCTGCTTCATTCTCGCTGCAAAAACAGCAATTTTAGCTCCTGGCAAGCAGAACGATGGATGTTTTCCCAACAATGGCTGCTCTGTGTCTCTGCAAACCCAGAGAAGAGATAAAACGGACAGAATGAAAGTACTTCACTAGTGAAAATAACACACTGCGCTGAGGAAAATAATGAAGCCATGATATAAAGTGTCTCTTCGCTGGCATTCGAACCCGTTCCCCCCCCCACATCAACCCTGGTTTCTATAATAACTCACCAACCTGCTATCAAATGAAGGCCTGACCTACTTCATTGGAATGTGACCTCTGACCTCGGGCAGCCCGCTTCAGAGAGGGCAAAGTCTGTGGTGGGCTCTCCAAATCCCCATTTTTGCCTTTAAATGGGAAGGCATGCTTTGAAGACGTGAGTTTCCTAAATAAGTGACCTCTGACCGCTTTCTCTACACCACCTCATTGTCCGACACAAACCAGCAGCTGAGAAAGAGACAAAAGCAAGAAATAAATGCAGAGAAACAAAAACGTGAGAACAGAGCAAAGACTGAAGGAATCCTGTCTTTAGTCCTAGACTCGAGTTCAGAAATCCTCCACTTTATTAGGAGAGCAGGAAACATTTTTGCATGACATTTTTATTATTAATCTGGCGAGTCTTCTTGAAACCTGTCAAAAACACGTCTTGGTCATTTTTACCACATAATAAAAGGGAAAGTAATAAGACATAAAAAAATATTAAAAACATATTACATTTCATGACATATTACATTTCCTGAGACAGGAGTTTTATGAGATAGGAACTTATAAATTATCCCAAATCTCTGTGTTTTGTCTCACGTCAGTTTTCCAGAGAGAGCGTTTCTTAGATTAATGAGACACCATTTGTCTTTGAAGATACAGATGTTTAGTCACGATTTCTTTGTTTAAATCTCTTCAGGGGTTTAATGAATTAGCCTGCATGGCCTTTGTGAAGAAGAGAAACTAAATATTGTTTTTAGTACATGCCGTGCCGATGTTTGAGTCGAGGAAGACAAACCAGAGCTAATGAACAGCAATAAATCTTTCTCTTTATGTGGTTGTTTACAGGAAACAGAATTCTCATGTAGGTTTCCATTAAAAACTGTCACATAATGTTGCTTTTGGGTTGCAAACCATATAATAAATACCTTCCCTGTTATTAAAGTGAAATTTAGGAGGTGTGCTGATCTTCACTGTTATTTTTGTGCCCTTTCTAGGGGTTATTTGATGCTACCGAGACACCAACGGGCTCTCAAAAGGTTGGCTAACATTGTCTACAAGTAGAACATTCCTCTAACGTAATATATCAGTTACATCAAAAACATTCTTTTTAAAGAGTGAAGGGAATGTTTTAAAATGTCACAGAAAAAAATATGTTTAAATGACAATAATAAATAATGCACATTTTACACATTCTAAAAACGTTTTAATGCTTTTAACGTTTTTGTTCCTTATTGGAAACGTTACTGCAACGCTCTTACGTGCCTTTTCTAAATGCTTTCACACGTAAGTAACCTCATTCTGAAGAGAAATGACATCACTTTTCCTGAGTCTGAAACTGCCCCAGCCGGGGCGGGAAAATGAAGGCATGTTTGTTCTCCTGAGGGCAGAGAAAGAGGAAATGAGATGGAAGTGTTTGCCGTGATGTAAACACATCAGATCACAGGCCAGAACCCTCGCTTATCAGCAGACAAACGGCTACGGTTTTTCTTTTTCCACTTTGTTTGGATGTCATGGCACTGGGTGACTTCCCAGCATCCATTGAGGCGTCCCCATCATTCTCACACTTTCTGCTGTAAACGTGACAGATGTTATTTTCCTTCTTTCCAGGCAGAGTAAACAGACGTGCTCGGCTGCACTGAAGAATTTAAATACAGTTTAGGACCTGCTTTGTTAGTTAGGTTAGCTGAGTATACATCAGTTGACCCTGTTAGTTAAGACAACAAGCGGACGTGTTAGTAAACATTTCCAGGTGTGAGAAACGAGAGATCGCTTGTGTGCGTCACTCCAAGAATTTGTTGTTTTCCAGTAAAAATATCTAGACTTTTTTTGCATTAACTTTTTATGTGTTACAAAAATACTTTTAACATACTAATATATTTTAAATCACTTTTGTTTTTCTCAGGCTAGTATCTTTTAAGCATAACATACCATTTTATACAATTTCTAACAAAAGCAATGATTATTCTTTCTTTATTTTTACTGGAAAACAAGGGAATCTGGATTATAACATGTTTTTGCAGTGTTTGTGGCAGATTTGTGGAGTGTTATTGCGTGAAAACCTTTGCCAGGAAGAAACGTCTTGAAAACATCACCCTCAATAACTGCTAACCGCTCACGATCAGTTTCCTTCTTCGTTTTCCAGCGATCAGACAGTCAGTTTCAGCTCCGAAACGATTCCGTATCCAAGCAGACGGTCCCACCGGGATTCTGAGAGGCCCTTGTGTTCTGATCCATAACGTGGCCCTGATGTTCCTGACGGGCTGTTGACACAGCCGACGTTGTCATAATTCATGCAGCAGTCGGCAGTTATGAAGCGCAGATGTCCAGGAGCGATGAAGCTAGCGTTAGCTCGGCTCGCACACAAAGAGCTGAACCACGTGTCTTCTGCTGTAACCGGACAGAATAAACGAGAGCTTGTGTTTGGGGAGAGTGCAGGTGTACCTGTGGCACCTGTGAGGTTCCTGTGACGTGTCTTTACCTGAAACATGAGCAGCAGGTGTTCAATTTATACAGCAGCAAAACTGTGATATTACAGTTAGATGTAGATGCATGTTGCTAGGGTGTTGCTAAGTGGATTTTCACAGGTTGCTATGGTGTTGCTATGATCTAGTTAAAATAAAACTCCGGGGCTGATGTGCTAAATGTTTTTCTAAACTAAAGGTTTTTTTAAAGAAAGATTATTAATTTAACTTTTAAAACTTTCTTAAATTCTCCAAAATTACTCATTACAAATAAACAGCAAACGTTTGTGAACAAATGGATTTTTTATTTGCAGGAAGAACTAAAGAATTAAGGGAAACAAACTGACCTTTTGCCAAGTTGTGCAATAAAACAAATCCAGTCTTCTTTAAACATACGCACTTTCATTTCCTCTTCGGCTTCACATTTAGTCCTGTTAAAGGTCAGAAGACAATTTTGCAAAGTTATTTCAAGTGAAAATGTTACAAAGTTTGCATATCCTGATGCAGTAAAACACATTTCTTTAACCCCATAAATACAGCAGAGGTGTGAGTAAACGCTGGAGAGTTCAGCAGGTCTGTGGATGACAGATGAAACATCAGCAACGGTGTGTCAGACGTCAGACGTCTCTGTTCTGTGTTCTTCTCGCGTTCCTGTTTGTTCCTCTCACAACCTTCTGAAGTGTTGAGTTTCTCTCCATCAGCTCTATTTTAAAACCACAAAATCTCAGTGACTGATGTGTAGTTATGACTCTGTACGCTGTGAGAATACACTCATATATATTTATATACAGCTATATCCATGGATGGGTGGATGGATGAGACAGACAGACAGACAGACAGACAGACAATCAGACAGACAGAGCGTCTGATAGGTGAATTTCCCTGTACAGTTACTGTCTTCACATTTTATTATTATTAATAATATTATTATTATCATTACAAGTTGAAAGTGAATCTAGTGTTCTTTAGCATGGCTGGGTCATAGCCCACAGCAAACAGAACCGAACCGTGACTCCAGAACCATCATCTAAACTGAACCACAACCATAATCCACAGACAGACAGACATTATTCTGGTCTTTTATCTGATATTTTCGTGATAACAGTTTAATGTTCTGACAGACGGTTCTGGTTTGTCCTTCAGCAGTCAAATGAGAGTTCGCTGTCCGTGGTTCTGAACAAAACACTTTCCAAATCCTCGTCTGGACAGCCGGTTTGCACACTGTACCTTTAAATTCATGCATGTCCGTGTTTTTGTTCACATTAAGGGGTCTTAAGCAATTCTTACCATCAGTTGTTTTTTTCTGGCCGTCTGCACCTCCACATTCCCAGTTTCTCTGCCAGTTTTTTGTGTTCATACACAGCAGACGTCTCACAAAAGTGTCCTTGTTTGCTCCTGAAACGTCCCACGAGGAACAAACATCCTGTTGACATACGACAGATTGCGAAGAGACACACAGATGAAATACGTTTGCATAATGTTGTACACAATGAGATGTACAGTAGATTGCAGTAGATGTACAGCAGATTAACATCAGGAAGGGAACAGCATCTTTGATGGTCCTTTGAAAATCAAATCAAACGCTCTTGATCTCAGGCACACAGCGTCTGTGTTCAGTGAAGACTGGGTGTTAGCCGTCCACGTTTGCGTCAATAAATTAAAAGTGTCATTTGATTCGTGTTTCCCTGCCCTTCAAAATGTAAATCAAACTTTATCTTTTTTTTTGATGGTGAAAACAGAGAGTCAGACAGGAAACTGGAATGGGGTTGTGATAAGATATCACGACTTTAACTCTGGTACCCACAATGCAACTGTCTTCAGCTTAAAAAACACACAAAAATACACAAATACTGATTTTACTAACTTCACTTTAGAGTATGTGTATGTATGAATCTTTATACTATATACTTTTAATTCAAACATGGCTAATCTCAGCTAGGGTCAGATCTGTTAGCTAGCTAACTGCAGCCAGACTTATATTATATAACTCCTTATCTGCTATTGGTCCAGCGGTGACGTTACTTCGACAGACCTCGATGCTGATTGGACAGCGTGGTTCTGCAGGATTTGTGGATATTGGCACTACAGCGAGATGTCACAGGTGTTCCGGTTCTGACTGGATGGATCGGTAACATTTTTCCTCAGCAGAGATAAACGTGACAGGAAGAGGCAGATAAGAGCTGAGCTCAAACACAACACAGATCACTGACACCAGAGACGTGATGAAACGCTTCAGCCGTTACGCGATCACACGCGTTTGCTGACATCACACACGTATCGATTATTCCATCGTGACCTGACCTGATCTTATTATCTTACTGTCTGACAACTCGTTCACACTAAAGGAATCTCAACAAATCACAAAAGTAAAAACAAAAACATTAGTTTGTAATAGCTTAAATGATTAAGAGTTGATACAGTAAAATAAAGATGTACGTTGACCCATCACCACAGGGCCTGAGTGACTCTCAACACACAAACCTGTAATCTGTACAGATGTTTAACTTTCAGTAAAACTGACCTAAACCGCCCTTGACGGGGTCAGTCCACCGGCACGCAGACGATCATAAACTCAGTGAACTCACAGAAACTGAACGTGACTCTGTGCCAACGGATGAGTTCCACAAGTTCAAACTGAGACGTTTTTTGCTTTTACTGTCATTTATTAAATCAAACATTTGCTGATAAACTTTTACATGCATGTTTACTTTAAAATCCAAACTTAATTTTACACATTAAGTGGAACAAACAGCTCATGTTTTCTTCTAAATTTCATCTTTTGCGCTTCATAGAAGAACAAAACTCATATGTGAGCAAACGATGACATAAAGACTTTTTAACACATCACTGATGATGTCATAAATCACAGCTTGTGGAGCACAAAACTTGTTTTAACATTTGTTTTAAACATTTAAAGAACATTAAAACAACAGTCAGTAGATACTTGTTGGATAAATGGAGTGAATTATAGTGAAGACAACGAATGTTTAAACGCTAAACCGCTCTGCATGTTAAAGTCATCCACACAAAAACAAAACAAAATAAAAAATGACAGTGAATATAAAAGAAATGCTGCAGTTTTCCCGTTTGTGTTTGGGAACAGTAAATCCAGGTTATCCCTCGCTGTAACCGTATTAATATATTTAGGAATTCCGTGTGTCTGTAACTTGTTTACACGCGAGCCGACCATATTTGCTTTGTGCTGCATTACAAAAATGTGTTTCATGTAAACGCGTGTTTGTCTGTTCCCTGTTCCAGAGAATCACCAGCCGCTGCTGGTAATTGTGGACGACATAAACATTTGTAATTAGGATCATACTTTTCCATCTTCATTGTGTGTTGGTTTAAAGTCCAAACCTGCGGTCAGTCTCTGAGCAGCTGAAACAACAGTTTTCCTTTAACCAAATGTAAAATAAAATGAAATACAATTCTGTGTTTATGGAGTATTTTGACATTTGAGGACATGTTAACATTCTTTTTTATAGACTGACAGTTAATGTGAAGCAATTACAACACACACACACACTGTATATATTATATCCATTAAGTATTTGTCTTGATACTTTTCATATCAAACACTCCAGCTATACCACAGCTAACAGTGAACGTTGACAGAACGTTGGCTAACGTTAACAGAATTTTGGCTTAGAAATGCTTTCAGTTATGTAGCGTACGTGATTTATCACAGAAATGTTATTTATTCAAAGCATGAGGCCAAGATGCCAGATTAACTTCAGTCGATCCGTTCATTTAATCACTGCTGAAATTATCACAGGATCTCATAACATTGCTGTGATTACATGACTGTGAGCCATTTGGTTTCTATTTGCTACCAACCAGCCTTAAAACAAATTGCTTTCCGCTTCTTCTGTAAGTGTGATCTGTACTGTGAAGTGTGTTGTGTTTATGTCTTATGGACGTCTTTAATCTACTGGCATCTGGGCTACATATAATTTTTGTCTAAGTGGACCCAAATGTTGGTGCAGAACTGGCCAACTGCATTTCCAGTAAATCTGATATATTTATACGAATATAATCATCAGACTAAAAAACAATGAATGTATGTGTTATTGAGAGAGCGGCTGCTTTACATGTGGGCAGGAAGTTATGAGTACATAAAATTTACAATTGGGAAACGTTTATCTGGCGACTGCGTAGCTATGACAATAAAACAATTCAACAATAAAAAAAAACAAATTAACTTACGAGAAAACAGGGTGACAACACACAGCTATGAAAGACAAATGTTTTTGTTTCATGTGCCATTTTTGTGGTTTTGTCAGACCCGACAGACAGGAGAAAGTTGAGTTCTTTCCAGGTCAAACCTCCAACACTGATGAGCTACAATTCGTCCCAGAGACGTCAACACGTCTCGCTCTGCGTGTCGCTCAGAAACGGATCGATGTTCTTGTGTGGTTCTGAGTGAGTCATCCACTCAACATCTGGACTGGTTTATATCTGAGAAAGCTGCGCTCTGTCAGAACTTGATAAACAAGAACTTGCACCTTAACAAAGCTGAGCAAAATCTCTGCCAGGAAACCGCAAATATTAACACTAAACCTGGAAAGCGCAAACTTTTATCCTCTCTGAAACGTCCCAAACATTTTCACACAGCAGTCGCAGGGAGAAACTCAGTTTCTATCCTACTAAAGAAACCAGTTTCAATTTAAAATTCTTCAAATCAAAACTGACCCTGTTAACTTTCTGAAAACAAGTTTCTGGACTCAATGAAACTGATTAATTTGTACATGGATTCCAAAGAAAACAGGCTGATAAAAGTGATAATTATAAAAATCACACGAGTTCCCACCCCAATCTCACACTATTAACCGGCTAATGACATGATGTGATGCTCAAACAAACACAGCACTGAACTGAAAGCCCACAACAGACACAATAACACACTGTGTAACAGTAACTGTGTGTGTTGTTCTGCTTCTCTTCCTCCGTATCGATCACAGGAGACCAACGACTCCATCAGAGCGATCATCCCGCCGCCGCAGCAGCCATGTGTCCGTAAGCTTTAGATGACCACTGCAGGACCCCCGAGTGCCAAAAGTTCAGCCCACCCAACTCCTCGGGTCCCGGTTCGTCCTATTTGAATGGAGGGGCAAATGTTAAGCCTATCTGTGACCTGGACAGTCTGTTCTTCAGGAATTAAACCCACCCAACGCTGATAAATCACTCACTCTCTCCAGCTTTCACCAGTCCTTCTAATCTACTTACCAAAACCAAATATTTTAATTTCCCATGTGGAAGTTTGGAGGTTTAAAACGCTTCCTGGATCACATCCAACCAAACGCTGGGTTTTCTGAATATTATAATGGAGCCGGTTGTCAGGGCCCGGCTCCAGCACTCTGGCTCCGTGTTCAACCTGAGATGTTTAATTCGATTAAGAGGATTAAGATTCTTTACACGGTTTGTGACTCAGCGTTTGGATCGGCCGCACCTCAGACTCACTGTATTAACCTGAACACAAACCTGCTGGAGATCCAGGGGCCAAAATGAAAACAACGTTATTACCTGCAAAGCTCAAATTATGACAGCTGGCTACTTTTCTAACCCGTCATTACCTCAGGAAAACTGAAGTGTAGGCAAGTTTCCTTTTGTTTTTCCTAAGACATAAATTGTTGCATTCAAAACGAGGCCCTCGAGTGATTTATCTCCCAAATTTCCAAACATCTTAAGAGCTCATTGCCAAGTACTCTTGTTTTCCAGGGAAACCTTTTTTGAAGTGATTACAGGAGAGCTGGCGTTTTAAGACGCAGGTAATACCTCAAAACAGACAATAAACACATCCAAAGCTTAAAACAAACTCTACTGGTGGATCCTTCTCATCTGTTACCTCAGAACTCACGCTCGCACCGTGAGCCGCAAGCGGCGCGTCCAGAACCATGGACAACAGATCAAACCTAGAAAACCACACATGAACTGAGAAAAACAACAGCAGCATTGTCCCTCCATCATCTTTATCCGGACACCCTCTCATTTTCAACTTCCTTTTTTCTTCTTATCCCCCTCTTTGCCGTTTTTCATGTGGTAACAAATGTATAAGGAACCAATGGTCTGAAAGATTCTTCGGTTGAAAAAAGCTGATTTGAAGCTTTGTAATTGAAAACACACACTGAGTCAGAGAAGCTAAGCTACCAGGGGAGGGCAGAGAAATCTCTGATGAACAAAGGTTTGAATTGCGAAAGAGGCAAAGTAGACCCTGCGTGACATCTGACTAAATACTCTCATTGTTTTTCTCCCCAAAAACAAGTATCGAATGACCGTGGAAGGGGAAGAAGAGGACGGATGGATGTCTTTCTGAATCAGACCCGCCGCTATGACTTCCCCGACCAGCGTCAAAAACATCCGTCTTGCAATCTGGAGACGTGCTCTTGAAAAATGTTTATCCGTCCGACCATGTAAAACAATTTAAACTTGTGAACCATGTTTTGGAAGCATCTGTGTTTTTCAAAAGCTATGAAAGGCTGGAGGCCTCCCGCAGGGGCGTGTAGGACCCAGCACATCTAAGCTAGTTAGCAGGGCTAGTCTCCAGTGTTTATATTGTAGTCTGTAGCGCATTCCTGTTGAGGAATAACAGAACAGTGACTCTGAAGTTTGTGGATGTTGGTCCAGGTTTTGCACATTAATGAAGATGCATAACTCTGATGTATGTCCCAGCTAACAGGGAATGCCAAGCCATTATCTTAAGTTCAGAAAAATGATAGTAATTTGAGAGTGAACTATTTTTACATCAACTATTAAGTAACCATGAAAAAAATTGTGACTGCATAGCAATGCACTTACATTCACTTTGAACAGCTTAGCAACCCCATAGCAACATCCTGAGAACAGAACAATAATAATTGACTCTTAAACTTTAAAATATGCCAAAAATAGATCTGAAGACCAGCTGCAAATCTCTTACAACTAACTGGTTAAACTTGTTTAAACAACCAAACCCTGAACATTATAGACTTGAGGATGAGCACAGGACAGTCAGCTACAGCCTAGCAACTGCTCATAACATCCCCAAACATCCGCTGAAATGCACAATGACTGATATTGAAGGTTCGGCTGACCAATAGGAAAGCTCGTCCCGCCTCCGAAATGAAGCGCCATTGTACCGCCGGTCTAATTGCCCTGCTATACGCCAGAACTCGCTCTGAAAGGAAGTGGACAAAAGTTCACAGTGGGTCATTTCGGCTGCTAAGATGAAAGCTGCAGGCATTTTTAATGAGGATTAACCCAAACGCTTCCTTTTACTCACAATTACGGAGGTTGGCTGTGTTTTACGCATGTCTTCCCTCACGCAAAAGGCCCCCGAGCCGCCGGAGGCCCCCATACGACTCCCACTAACCCAACGCACGTCCAGTGAGTTCACTGCACAAATACAGCCACACTCGCCTCACTCACACTCATCTGCAGGTCAATGTGTCACTTCATGAAACTGGGTTCCTCATGAAACTGGTTTCCTACCAGCACACATCTCGCTACAAACCTGAGTGTGACTGAAAACATCCGCTGACATATGACTGATGATTTGTGATATTGATTTATCAATCGATAAAAAACAGGCAGATTTATGCATCCAGACTGCGACTTGCAAATATTGTCTAATCGCATTTCATTTTTCCCTAACTGTTCACATAAATATCCTAAATTGTACACAGCTAACAACGTAATGTTATAGAAAATTCACCCTAAGATTTCCAATAAGTAACGTTATATAAAAATGTTAAAAAGTTATTTAGATAGTTCTAGAAATGTTTAAAACATCCAGTAAACTGCTTGGTTTTTAATACCGTTAAACTTAAAACGTAACACAAACATTTTAAGAAAAACAATTTTGATATATGTCAAAATTGACCCAACATATATACAATGTAAAAACATTCTATTAACATTACTGCAAGAAGAGAGAATGTTGAGAGAACTTTTAGAGAACGTTCCCTGTTAGCTAAAATAATTTCTTTAAAAGAAAAATGTGTGTGAAGAAGAAACAATCAACAAAGAAACACAATTAGCAAATGAGCAAAAGAAGACAAGACTGTAGACACATAACAAGTGACGTTTGTTTGCTATAACAAACGTCACTCTACACATAACGTTAAAATTCAGTTTTGTAAATGTTGCATGAGCTACGGCTGGCATTGCTTAAATGTGTCGGTCACAATCTGTCCATGGAAGAGCATGAATTGATTTGTGCTGCTCAGCAGAAATGGTTTCACCCACATCACAGCCTCAAAACTTAAACTAACCTTTAGCTTCGCTTTGGCAACGTTCAAAAGAAGTGTTCAGCCAGAAAATCGCCTCAGACTGACCCCCACCCCAAACCTCACACACACTCAACACCCCCCACCCTCGGCCCGGTAGCCCTCTGAGGGGACGGGGGGTTTGTTTTTAGAGGGAAAGTCTTGACATGCTAATATTCTCCACAACAGCGACGCGAGACGTCTGGAGAAAAACTGACCGACCAATAAAGAGTCTTCTGTAACATTTTTAAAACACTGGAATAACAATTTTACATGTAACATTAAATAAATATATGATAAATAACATTAAAGTTCTACTAACATTGCTGCACTGACTTTTTTTAACTTTAGGAGAACCTTCAGGGAACAAAAGCCAATGTTCTGAGAACGCTGCCCTGTTAGCTGAATGGTTATTTTAGCTTAAAAGTCATTTTAGCACTGGAAATTGTGTTGGGTTTTCTGAGACGTTAAAAAAACACATTCAGTCAGAAATAATTGTCTAATTTCCAATAAAACTGGGAATAAACGCTTCGAGTAATGGGAAAAGCTTCCCTGTTTCCCACAAACAACTTTTGTTTCTCTCATGCTCCGAAGCAAAAAGGCTTTTATTGGAAAATGTTGGTGTTTTTTCTGAGAGATCGGTGAAAGTCATTAAAGAAAGCATTATAAATAAGAGAACAGCACGACACACCGCAGAGCAGACAGATGAACGGCTACATGCAGGGACTCGCTGAGCCTCTATAAAACGTATAATTGACTTTCACGGATCACAGCTGACATGTAAGAGGATAAAAATAGAAACTAACTGCTCCATAATGACATCACTGAGGAAACCTGCCAATGTGAGAACAACACAAATGGGATTTCCTTAAGATACAAGAAACTGGTCTCAGATTTACTGAAAACTACTCGTCTTTCTAAGATTTTGTTCGATCACGCATGTCAGGACTCTCTCAAATCTCACCAACAAGAACAACAGAATTATACATTAACACTGTTTTGTTTGAATTCTCATTGTCTGAAAAAATCATGTTTCCCCTTTAAGCTGCTAGTGAGAAATGATCAGATCAGATCTCTGTTGTTTATTGTTTATCCCTGTATTAAAAAATAAACAATTTAGTGTAACTTCAATTAAAATATAAACATTACATATCAAAACCTGAGTGAAATATTATTACCTGAACATGAGATACAGTCTCTATAGTCTAAACTGTCCTATGTTGTGCTATGTGGGTCCTTGTATGTAACCAGTTCACAACCCTCCACAAATCAAACAAACTAGACATGAATTTGTACTTTCTTACTAAAAACAAAATGTGTAAATCCTTTGTTGTTACAGCAGAACAGCACAGCATGTACTCTCCTCTCCTGTCTCCATCTATTCTCTAAATCATTAGATGCTGTTGTCTTTGGTCAACCCCACATGGGAATGTTTTCTGTAATGCACAACCAGTTCTGCTTTAAAACAAAGTCAAAATATGTTTCAGTTTTAGAGAGTCTTGACCTACAGAGACAAATCGTGACCTAAACTGTGCAGATGATGTTCCGAATACGACTGGAACGAATTTATTTCAGCTCATCGGATTTACTGATGCCTCGATGTGCGTAAGACCACAAGTGTGTTGAATTTCACCCTGAAGTATCTGTGCTGATGTTCATAACAAACACTGAGAGGTCTCGGTTTTTGAGTCAACAGCTCAAAGTTGAAGAGAACAGCTACAAAAGACACGTTTAAAATTTGCAACAACAACATGAACTAACACAGGTGCAGACGACGTAGCATAAACGCGTTAAAGGTTAGAAGTGCAGATCACACTGAGACTCAAACCATCTTACAACACACATTCTGAGACGGGACACAACACACTTAAAACTGTGTCCAGATTCTTGTCTTTTACAGTCACGGAGGAGCACAATAAATACTCAGATGAAAAACCTCAAGTGTGGATACTCAGCCAGGCCTCACATCTATACCTCATGGATTATAATGAATAATAATAAAGTTGTTTTTATTTAGCATATTTTATTACGTGCCACAATAATCATTTACTGATATTTGTTCATTTTTAACTTAGAAAGTTACATATTGCAGCTTAAAACGAAACACAAATTTAAGTCACATAAAAGTCCCTCACGATCATACGAGAAACTAACATTTTTTTATTGTCCTTTGTGTTTTGGAACCGATAGTGACTCTCTATCTAAAAAGCCACGAGGTTCATCAGCGGACCTCTGCGTTTGCCTGGACACACACACACACTTTATTCCTTCTGTTCAAAGCTCTGTTGAAGCCTTTGCTAATCTTTGATAAGACTGACGCTAGCAGATACAAGCAACATGTCTGTGTGAAGCTTGTGTTTACTTCCTGCAGCTCATTCTTTACAAAACGAGACAGAATCACTGAATCAGTGAAACTGATAACTGGTTTGCTGATAAAGAGAATCTGGTCACACCCCCCAAAATGTTTTGCAGATGTAAAATTGCAATTATAAAAGTGTCTCTTCTGAAATACGGGACGGTTTGGCGGATAAACTGAATGACTTTAAATGTGTGCTAAATTTTAATTGGTGTAGTCAATGGATTCACATGAGGGTTTATCTGGAATCTGAACTCAACACCATCGTAAAATGTGGCCGACTGCCCTGCTGGAAACTGCCTGTCAAATCAGTTCGCATAATGTCATAACATACATGAAATATTTCCCTCTCTTCCAGCCCTATATGCAGAGTAAACAATAAATTAAACATTTACACGTTGCCTTAAAACTGTAAAAAAATCTGTTTCTGTTGTGCTTTACCTATAATGTTAAACCAAAACAATTACAATGCAGTTTTTCTCTGTCTGTCTGTCTCTCTCTGTCTGCCTGTGTCTCTCTCTCACCCAATAGCTGTAGAAAGTTGAAGGTTTTGACAACACCAGAATGTTTTAATACTGCATCAAAGCTCTTAACAATCCCACAAAATCTGATCTGTCCTGCTCTGACCTTCATCTCCCCACAGCTCACAGGAAACCCTCTGAGTCCGAGGAAGACTTCTGCTCAGAGCCAGGCAGCTGTTTCCCTTTTTCCCGCCACCCAGCCGTTATTCACTCCATCCATGAATCTGATTTGTTTGCAGTATAATCCAGCGGAGCAGAACTGAGAGTGGCTGTTATTCTTTACCTGTGTTTAAATGCAAGATCGCTGTTGTTTTTCATTAGGGAAGAAATCACTTCAACTTTGCCAGGACTGCTGATCAAAACCAGCGGCTTATGACGCCTAATTAAAGGCAGCTGGACCTCCGTGTAGAGCACAATACACTGAATGTGACGACGACCCAACAGCCCTTCTTACAAACACAGAGAGGACACGCCAAATAGCTTTTGTATTAAATATGTATTTGTCACAATTGAGTGTCTAGAATACAGTGAAGAAATATATATGTTATATATGCAAACCTGTAATGTCACCACCCACATAACTCATAAAAGTGACTGTCTGACACTGGTGAGAAACCTTGACCCCATTATGAAGTTCTGGGCTCGTGTTCACCCTAAGAAGTTAAAGGAGGACACCGGTCACATTCGTCTTGGGTCCCGGCCACTGGATTGTTGACATTATTGCTGCCATCCTTTTAATTCTCCCATATTTTCCAACAAAATTTTCCAAAATCCAGTTCTGGCCTATTTTACCTATCTGCTTTCACTGCTCATGCAATGTGAAGGTTGAGGTCTTCCAGCTCTCTGGAGTTCCTCTTTTGATGTGTCTCCATGGACTTTCCGCACACTACGTCTGTATGTGGGAGGCAAAGGAACCAGGAACAGTCCTGACATGCAATCAGCCAAACACACAGAGGAATTCAACATGTCTGCCGCGGACATCTTGGACTTTTCGCAGACACTTTCAAAGATATTTTCAGCACCCGCTGCTAAAGATCTGATTCATAGCTAAACAACGCTAGTCACTACAAATTATGTCACTTGCTGAATAAGGTGGCGACGTGGTCTTTAACCCCAAGTGTTGTCATAATAATCACTTACTGGACTGGGGACAACGTCTCTCATTTCAACATCATTCGCTTTCTTTCAAAAGCTGATTATAAATCTCAACATGGAAATGGCCCCCCTGTAATTTCACAGGAACGAGGAGAAATAGCTTAGCAGTCACAGCGCTGGAGAGGTTAGCATGAATGCAGCATCGGGGGAACACAACTGCAGCGAGTATCACATCCAGGAAGGTCTTGGCGGACCCTCAGACTTTTAAACAAACATAATGTCCCAACGCCCGGCAGATCTGACAAAGGTTAGCGTAATAGTTCTCCAAAAAACGAACGTTTTGTCATTATTTACTCACTTCATGTCGTTCCAAAAGCCGTATTCTGTTTTTCTCATGGAACGCAGAAATTTCTTCTTTTTTCACGCCGCTTTCAACACAAAATGTATGAGTTATATAAACTGCAGCATGTTACCTGGAGACTTTATATTACTGTAAAAAAGTCACAATAAACTTGTGCTGTGAAAAGGGTTTTCTAAATACTTCAGTATTTCATTTTTAACAAACTGTATCTTCACCTTTTTATTTACATAAACCTGCTTGTTTGGTGGTTTTGCTCTTTGTCTGATCAGGTGAACTGATACATATTCCCTTGACGGTTCCCTTGTTTTCTAGGGACTTTTCTGTTTGTTTCATCCCAAAATATTTAGTTTTTTGAACTAATGAGAATGAGTGAAACAGCCAGTAATCCTCGGAGGAAAGAGTCTGAAGAGAAATGTGACAGCACACAGCTGGATGTATAAACCTCATCTTTACACCAATCACTGACACGCTCCATTCATCACCACCACAGACTCACTTTATACATCACAGTCATAACAACCACAAATAGACCTAATAACTTCATCCCCATTTCACGGCCGTGTTCTCCTGGTTACCGTCCGTTCAACTTTTTCACAGTCTATCATTTATATCTGTTAGCTTAACTGTAAACCGCACATTGGAAAAAGTTGAACGGAGAGGTACAAAAACTGGCTATTCGCACAATTGTTCATGTTTTGACAGACACACCATTGTTGTGTAGCAACGAACCCATTTACATAATTTCGCAATAAAGTAAGAACTTACATAACAACTCGTTCATTTCATTTCAGCTACGACTCCCAGTTTGGTCCCAAGATTCAAGCATTAACACGGACAGATCCCAGACTGAACGTGTCACAAACTTTCACAAATTTCCTGTATTCCTGAATTGAATCTTTTAAGATGCCATATAAACAACATCTAACGTAAGGTTAGCAACAACACATCTGAACCCATCAAATGTCTGGAGATGATTTAACACAGCCTTCATTTCTGTTACACATTTTGTCATATTTCTCTGCAGAAAATCACAACATTTTGTACTTTACAAAGGCAAACAAAATACAAACCCAGTTCTTTCAAGTGAAAAATACTGATTTTCAAACACATTAAAGTGTTTAAAGTAAAAGACTGAATAAATAAGTCATTTCACCAATGGTCCTTCAAATAAATCCTAAATATGTAACATCAGCCAAAATGCAAACTATTAATCAGGTCTTCATTTTCTGCTCTGTTTGCTTATTTCAAATAAACACAACATATACGAACTGTGTCATTAAAATAACACTATAAATATATATTTACAACACAAAACACACACGCCCACCCTCAACACGGACCTCAACACGCCGGGCGTGATGCGCCGCCGCGGGCGTCACAAACCGCGCTTACCTGCGGAGCAGCTGCCGACGGAGGGCTTCTCACCGGGGTATAATGTCGTGTCGTGTTTTCCTTAAACATCCCTTTTAAACACCAAAGCATCAGTCCATGCAGATCAGATCCCGTTTAGTATTTAATGTTATTATATTGGATTCCGCAATAAACGTCGCATTGGTTACGTCATCAGCCGGCGCATCCCGATGACGGAGCACTTCCGGTTTTTGTCTCGTTTCGAGCCACGTTAAAACTGTTCAGATCTAGTTATTAAAACGTGTCGGAAATAAAGCATCAAATGTGTGATTTGTTGAATAAAGATGCTAAAAGGTTGTCAGTGTGGTTTTCTGACTGGTGTAATGAAAGAGACACGCGTGTGTTCGTGAAATGCAATGGAGTAAAAACAGGATGTTGTACGTTTGGTGAAATAAAAACACTGAGTAAAACATATTGTGTTTCTGCACCTTTTAATTGGTAAATGGATCTGCAGATTCACAAGGACGTTGTGTATCTTACAACTGTTTACACGCACAAACAATGTTTGGTAACTGTATTACAAAAATGTCATAAAATAACCTCTTGAGGTTGACAATAAACAGTTTTGTTAGGCGCCACCTTTTACTGACCGTTTGAAAGGGGTTTTGTCAGTTTCACCCGTAACTGTGGGTCGTGTCATGAGTGTGTAAAGTACTGTAGCTGCTCTGACTGCTCAGGGGAGTAACAGCTTAAGTATTGTGAGTGAATACAAACACATATCATGTTCTCAAATTAGACACTGTTATCTTCTTTAAATAGCTTTTATATGGAAGCAGAGCTGGGCGAGCGCATAGAAACAGTCAAACCCCACAGACACATTTCCAGTGCTGAGTCACGGCTCTCCCACCCGTTTCTGGGCGCGGATATGTTGCCAGCCGTGGCCTGGTATCTGAAATAGATGAAGCGTGTATTTGTCAACCCAGGTTACAATCAAAAATAGCAGCGTACTGTAAAGAAGAGTTATTTTCTCACAGTTAATGCTTGAAAATGTACAGCACACTCAGAGAATCCCGTAAAGATAATAAAAATAGAAGCAGAATGTGTTTGACTTCCAAAAGATGAAGAAAAAATACATTTCCAGAAAACGTAGCGTCTCTGTTACTCTATAATTCATACGTTTGTACTGATGGTTTAGATAAACGGGATTGTTGCAATATTTTGCTGAGAATTATTACAACCAGTTTTAAATGTGAAATATCCTGCGAGCACAAATTAAAGAATCATTTATGAAGTCTTGGGAAAGTTCTGGAAGGTCTTCCTTACAGATGGATTTTATCTAACAAACAGTGACATAATAGCTCACATTTGTTGTTTTTATTGGCCACTGATGTCCAGCCAATTGACAAAACAAAATATTTATTGGGATGTTTAGACACATCTCAATGATACTGTTTGATTCCAAACATCTTGTCACGCTTTTGACGTCAGTAACTTCTGCTCACTGGTAAATAAGCCACGTGTAAGAAAAAAATGGAAAGTCAACAATGAAGCAGTCATCTGTGGGGCACATTTCATAGCCGTTTTAACAGGGAAACTGTCTCTGGAGGTTTAGTGTGGGGAAGCCCTGTCGGTTAATTTAGAGAGTAAAAAAACACCTTCAAATGTTTGACTGGAAAATCCATGACATCATTCCAAAAAAGTAAAATGAGCAGGAGCTAAAACAGCACAGGGTCAAAATTTGGGCCTGATTAGCAACGGTTTCCAGTGAGCCACACCGCAGGTTCCTCAGATGAAGGGAAGCAGCCCTGCGTGTTTGCGTGGATCTCATTTACACCCCCCCGTCCCCCCGCAGCGTTCCGGGGGCGACGTGGTTTGTGTCTGAGGTTCACTGTGGTGACAGATTGAGCAGCGTGTGATCTCTGTGTGTCGGTGTGTGTCATGGTGTGTGTGTGTGTGTGTGTGTGTCAGTGTGTGAGTGTGTGTGTCTGTCAGGAGCAGAGGTCACACTGAGGTTCAGATGAAGTCAGAATGTAATTATGCCTCAATGAACGAAAAGTGGAAAGTAATAAAAAACAGCTGGATGTTTTTGAGTTAGACTGAAGACATATAGATGAATTGCTCTCTTTCTCTCTCTCTCTCTTTCTCTCTCTCTCTCTTTACTTCTTAGCTGCTGGTGAAACAGAAGGTTATGATGTGATGTTTACGTTTTTTATGGTTTTGTCGAACACATTTACCTGCATTTTATTTG
>JBAJNP010008378.1:0-20382 GCA_036877545.1 Yasuhikotakia modesta | reverse complement strand
CACTTAAACTTGCCGATCTTGTTACATGCTCTGAAGTAGCACTGTATATCAGTAAGAAGTTTATTTTCTAGTGGCCACGGAAAATAATATTTCTTAGAGTTAAAGTGTAATTGATAATCTTTCGGTGGATGAATGTATTAGTTAATTATCACGGTTAACTCTGCTTAGTCAGATAAAACATCTGTACACGTACAGGCTACGTAATTCGTATAATTGATTCACAGTTGATTATACTTATTATTACCTTTTGAGCTAGAGCTCAAATTCCCTCGTTTCAGCGGAAGATAGTATTTTAAACAACGCTTTCTAAACCGGCTGACACGCTACACTCCCCCAAATTGGACAGTTTTACACGATCCTATAAATACTGGCGGCATTCCCAAAGTGTAGTTTGACACAACTCAAGTTCATGAAAGGTAACTTACTTTAATAAGTTATTTAATTTCATTTAAACATCATAAGGCAAAAGCTTGTCAACTCACTTTTCGATGGTAATTAAATGGTCACAGAATAACACAAATGCAATACAAATAATACAAACACAAATTTTTGTGTTACAGCCATTACAAAAAATAATAATCTTACTTTGTAACTTCTCTCAGACAGGAATTTGGGTTTTTGAATCTTTCTTTTGCGTGAGCACTCCCTGTAGGCTCCCTGTTTTGGTGGATCTTAGTTCAAAGGCCTTCTTGCCCCAGCCCATCACTTGATTTGACTGGAGATAGGCTGCAATAGAAGACTGGAGCATAAATATACTTGACAACACAAACATTTACTAGTGAACAAACTTTATGTTGGCTTGAGACGGATGGAGAGACTGTATCAAAAAAAACTTTATGTTGGCTTGAGACAGATGCACAATTAACATAATGTTAGCACATTTTAACACAATTTCTCATGATAACATTTTAGCATTAGTTATCATGATGGTAACATGCTTTAACATGATGACAACATGATTTTTGCATACCATAATTTTTACCATAATGTTTTATCATAATACTAACACATTTCAGCATGATGCTAATATGTTTAACATTAATTAACATGATGCTAGCATATTATAGCTAATTAGTATGATGTTCGTATGTTTGTTCCAATGTTGTTCAACATCACTAAAAACATGTTCTATTTTTTATTCTGTCCCTAGCATCAGAGTGCAATTTTACACTTGTAAATGTAGCTTTGTAAACTTGGTCTCTTGGTTCTTACGTCAAAATATTTGGATATTACGTCAAAATATTTTGGATAAACCACCTGTTAAATAAATACATATAAATGTCAATTAGCCAATCAGAATCAAGTATTCCAAAGCACCATGTAATAGTGCTTGTTACATAGTATTCTGCACTGTTCCCTCATGGTGGAATGATCTCCCAGTCTCCACCAGAACATCTGATTCACTTTCTATCTTCAAAAAAAGACTTAAAAACTCACCTTTTCTGACAGTACCTGCACAATCAATAGCATTCAACCTACCACTAACATTCCTGTCCTTCTATCTTTCTTTCTGTCTTTTTCGGGGGGAAAAAATTAGCATTTAAAAATTTTACAGTTGCATTTGTTCATTGCTCTATGCTAGTCTATGGAAACTGGCATAAATGTAAATCTAGTATGTTTTGGCCAAACATACTAGCTGTGCCCCAGTTATGATCCAAATCTAGAAACACACCTAGTGATCCTCAATGACCCACTTTGGAGACTGAGAGGCGTTTAACCTCATAAAAATATAATGAAACAATATTTGCTAATAAAATATTAGCAAATAATATTTGTAAAAATGTTTAGTTTTTTGTCAAAACTAAAGTCTATCCACAGCATACAGATATGATCTCTTTTCTTTGAGAAAAACTCAAAAAAAAACTGTCTTCAGCCCTGCAGATTGTACAGCTGCTCCTTTATATCCTGGCTGGAGACAGTGAATTACTGTAACTGTGATGAGTGCAATGAAGTTAACTACTTGTATTAAACCTAACAACCTTTACAACCTTGCCTAACCCTAGGTAAGGTTGTAAAACTTGTATTAAACTCTGGTAAGGTGAAATCTGTAAGGCTTTGTCATCACCATTCTGTCTGTACAATGATGTATTGCCTAAGCCGATACACACATGCTGTCACATAGATTATAAATGACAGACACTCTCTTGTTTACTGAATCCAACACATGGATGACAATAGAGATCTCCATGTTACATCCTCCATTCTCAGACCAGAGCATTTCCATCCTGAAATATAGACACACCTTAGATATAAAGATTAATCACCAGATCTTATTATTGCTCATACCATCACCTGACATGGCATGTTTAACACTTGCACTTAACACTAAGACTGAAACTGACCTATATTGCTTATTGGAATTTAGTCATTGAAAATCTTGGTTAATGTGAACTGTAAAGGAAATGTAAGCTTTACAAGTTCTACCATGAAGACTCATTGCACAATGTTACATAATTCATTACAAATAGATCTAGCCAATCAACACTTGGTATATATACAAGCTATACTTATTCATCTTTGTGTTGAATAACCAGCATTCACCCCCATCCTGCCCACCACCACTAGGTTGGTCCCAGTCCTATAATCCAAGGTAGGCTCTGCCCCTGCTTTCCTTATAAGGCATGAACTGCTAGAATATCCATCCTTTGGATTTGAACTATGGATGGGGTCTATAACAAGGATACCATATGCTGATAACTTATTGAATAATCTCAAAACACACAAAAATACTTACAAAACAACTTAAACATAAAATCACCAGTGTCCTTGAGCAAGTCACCTAACCGATTGCTTCCCCGGCACTGCAGTTATAGCTGCCCATTGCTCCTGGTTTGTGTATGTTCACAACTTGCAGTGTGTGTTCACTCCTCATGAAGGATGGGTTAAATGCAGAGGTCACATTTCGGTTGTGGGTAACCATAACTGACAAATACATGCCACTTTCACTTTTCACTTAAATATAAAAAATCATTGTAATCTTTGTAACAACATCAGCAGCACAGCTGTGAAAACTGTTTAAGACATTCCCCCTCTTTCCAGTCTTTCTCCACCTTCTCCCACTTTTTTCTAACAGCTGCTGACTTTTTATTAAGAACACTTCAACAGTCAGCAGTCAGTTCTCATTTCCACAAATCCAACAACACAGACTGTAAGCGTCTATATCCAAAACCCTACTTTCCTCCACCACAGAGGTCTCCAGACTCCTGTCCCCTTGACCCAATTCTTTTCCACATGGAAAAGAGGAGAGGAGAAAAACCGTCTTTATCACCAACCTATGCTTATGCAAGCCCACAACCCTAATTTAAGGGTTGCCTGGACACACATGCAGAGTTTTGTGATCAACAAAGTGAAAGTTACATGTTTTTTTGTCAGTTACGGTTACCCATAACCAAAATGTGACCTCTGCATTTAACCCATCCTTCATGAGGAGTGAACACACACACACCCGGAGCAGTGGACAGCTATCCCTGTAGCTCCCAGGAAGGTGCCATGTTAAAGGGCACTTCAGTTGCTACCATCTGGTGCTGGAATTGAGCCAGCAACCTACTGATTACAAACCTGACTCCTTAACCAGCTGACCACACCCGCCAGGGTATACTTATCTGGGTATACATACAAGCCAGATTATTCAAAAGTTCTAACACCTTAGTGTGGAGATCAGGAAAAAATGGGAGATTCGGGGAGGTTGCACATGCAAACATGCCCACATCTTACTCCTTTTAGCACCCTTTTTAAAAAAATGTGCTTACCCCCTATATGACCTCTGCTTTGGATAAGAAATTCTATTTCTGTCTGCTCACATGTAACTTGAGTTTTACAATCCCTTCTTTAGGGTTACCACATTGGTACTTTCTGCATGCCATTCTGCATGAACATACATCCCTGTGTATTTTTAGGCAGTGCAGATCTTCACATGAACATACATCCCCCTAGCACATTGCTTGTTCACACAAAACACTATTAATCTACGACACAATCTACGTCATGAGCCATAGGATAAAGATTCCTGACTCTCTTGTGATATCATCACTTGTGAAGAGAGCCAGGTGGAAACAAAGCCACCTTAACTCAAGACACTGACAATAAGCACAGCCAGCCACGCCTGGAGCTGACGATCATGCTCCAGTCCTGGACAACAGACACTAGGGCTGTCACTTTTGAGAAAAATGTAATTCAAACAGATATCGATTATCAAGTTGTCACAAATTCAGTCCCTGTGGCTCCCTCTACTGATCATCAGTGGGATCCCTCACCTGAATATTAATGGACTACATTTCCCATCAGCCCCGTACCTTTACATTCACATTTATTCATTTGGCAGACAGTGAATTCAAGGTACACATATTTTACCTTTAACAACAACTTGTTGTTACTTGCCTTCCCCTGGGATCGAACCCACAACCTTTGCGGTGTTAACAATGCCCTACCAGTTGAGCTAACAGGAAAGCCCATCCCATGCCCATCCCAGCTGGTGGCCATTTTACAATTAACGCCACACTATTTATACACCAAACAATGACTCAGTACGAAGTCTAGTTTTGCCCAGGCAGCTATTCTGAGCCTTTCCCCTGGTTGTTTCAGATTGATTGTGTATTACCTGGACTGCCTAATGTTTCTAATTGATCTCTGCCAATTGTATTAACAGTCTGTTATTCTGACATGTTGGTTGGTGCAGATCTCTTTACGTTCATAACTGCAGAGCACACGCCTAGGCGTAGGTATTTACATGTCAACATTTTGACTTAATAACGTGACAATAGAAGACAAAAACAGTACTTGGATACAGTTGGTGTAAAGTAAATTCTTGTTTGCAAAGTCGGCAAACTACCTTATCTTTAACAGTTACTTTACCAACTACGGTGTAGAACCCAAAATAATTGTCCGCTCATGCTGGCCGTTCTGTGTGTTAGGTTTCATTTTCGAAATGGTAAACTATTGGCTCATTCGCTTGATTTGGGCCTGTGCTACAGTAAGTTTAGAGTGCCTGCTACTGAATGAGATGACAAACAATAAAAAAACTAACTAAAACTAACTAAAAAAAACATTTTATTTATAACTAATAGTTTAGTTTGAATACAGATATTTCCTGTCATGTTCAAATGCATGTCTGAATATCAAGTAAAAAGTGACAGTCCTAACAGACCCAGAGCATGAAAATGAATCTCATACAGACTGTGGATCAGGGTGGCATGCCTTGAACACTTTCTAAACTCTTTTGTTATTTTTTTTAATTTTCCCACTCCTACACTTAGTTTTGCCCACAAATTATACAAATTCTTTTCTGTTTAATGCAGATGCCTTTAAGGTGTCTGTGGCATGTATTGCTGCAACACTTGACTGTACAATTGCCTGTGAACAGCCTGTCCCACCGCATCAATATCATCACTCAGTGTTCGGTTCTATAAACAACTCGACTGAAGACTGTTAAATGTTTATTAGTCAATAAAAAATTCTCCCTATTCCTTCCACTATTTCTTTGGATATATTCCACTATTTCCACGCCATTCCAAGTTGTCTACTGAATGTTTTGTAAAAGTATCTTAGATGTTCTACCCAAACCACATTGCGCCAACCCCTTATGATCCTTCCTGCGGGTGGTGGGCCTACTGGAAGGTGGGCCTACGTCACTCCTTCGGGCTGTGCCCGACCGGGTCCCGCAGGCAAAGACCCGGCCACCAGGCGCTCGCCTTCGAGCCCCAACCCCAGGCCTGGCTCCAGGGTGAGGCCCCGGTGACGCCAATCCGGGCGACGTAACGGTCCTTGTTTTAATTTTTTTCATAAAAGGTTATTTGAACCGCTCTTGGTCTGTTCTTACTAGTACAATCTGCAGCTGTGTTATATGAAACTCACAGACACAGTCGGGCATCTCCCCCCACTGCAGCACCGTTTCCTTGGTAATGCGGCCATAGGTGTCAATATAGACGCCCTCGTCTTCGTAACACAGCAACAGCTCCATCCCACTGCTGCTGGGGAGGATGATGATGGCATGAGGCCGACTCAGACCCTGGATCTGAAACACACACACCCACATCCTATTTTTAAACAGAGAAAACATGATGATTATCTTTCTTCTTGTGCAAACAGGACTACAAGCACAAACACTTCACAAGGAAGAAGTAGGACAGAAACTATGAGAAAATTGAACTATTATTGCAGTTGGTATTTAATAAAACATGAGCTGTTTCTGGTTGTAAGGCAGCATATTCATGCCTTCAACAGGTCCATCTCTTAAATTGTTGCAATGCTGTTGTCACTTTATACTTATACAGTACAGTAAGTGGAAAACATATTTTAATTTGTTATGTGTTAGTAAATTAGTTAGTAAATAGAATAATACACAAAAAGTATTATTCTAAATGAACAAATAATGTGTAATTCTCTTGATTTAATCAGTTTAATTTAATTTGTTTTTTTAAACTGATTTTGTTTCAACTAAAAACTCACACAAGCAAAACTAGAAGTCATGTTTGAAGTGCTAAATATAGTTATTTATATAGGCTATGATGTTGTGGGTGGTTACAAGGCTGCTGTAATGAAATGATGGTCTGAAAGTCTTTAGTACGTTGCTATGTGATTGCAAAGCTTTTTGAGTGCAGTTTCAGATTGGGGGCACTTTAAGTGTCATCACCCAAACCTCAGGTGTTAAATTCAGATCTGCAGAAATGAATCAGATTCCTTTTCAATGTGATTTTCACTTCATTATCCATCTGACAAGTCTGACGCTTCTCATCAAATAGCACAAAATAAAGGTATCATTCATGTCCTCAACACAAACAGTTATGCACAGTATTTTAATACGTTTTGAGATTTTTCTCAAAAATCTAACCATAACAGCATAGCAAACACTGTTAATTGTATAACAGTGAATTTATATGAAAATATTTAAAGGAACATTCCAAAAGTAATTAAAATGTTTGGCATGTGTAATAAAAAAAATATTCTATGTTAAATATTGTTTATCTACTAAGATCACTTATTATTGGAAAGAAAATTCTAATACTAATGTTTGTGTTTTTTATTATATTTGTCTATATTATTAAACACACACACACCGCTGTACTTGCCTGACTAAGAGATAAATTCACACACACTGCGCTGCTATCCCTATGTAGAGCCACCACAATCCTCAGCATCAACACAGGCATCCAGAGTCGCAGAGCGATCTTTATCCTCTGCCGCGGGATTCTCATGAGCACCAGCTTCAACGCCACAAACAGAGAGTTTCCGAGAGAGAGGCAGATGAGCACCACAGCAAGAGCAGAAGTATGTGGATGGGTATCACAGTTTACCCATCACAGTTTAGTGATGGGTAAAAAAGAAAATCTAACAAAGCTATGTGTAAGTGAATAAGCAACAAAGTGACAGAACAGAGGAGAGAATGAGAGGCAATGGTGAGATATTCATAAGTAAAGCTACATGATCTACATGATCCACCCACGCTCATGATCTAGCTCCTTTACACCGCTATTCCACACTAAATTTATCTACTGTATGCTGGAAATATCTATCACATAACAGGTCATTTAAATGAGCTTTTGGCTGGGGAGAAAAGAGTTATTTTTGAACCAGAGATTAGTTTAGAGAAACTAGCACACACAAACACACACAGATTGTGAAGATGAACTAGCCTGTAAGTATGTGGGACACCTCAGTGAAATGTAGGCTGGTGGTATTGGTGCTGCTGTGGGTTAATGCTGGTGTATAGAGCTGTCCTATAACATCACAGCTTCTCTCACACAGTATTTAATGTTCTGCAAATATGTGCACACTTACAAAAGCTCTGCATCATACTGTTCAGCTGAAGGTGAAAGAGTGCAATGCATTTTCAAATAATTTGATGGCATTTAAAGATGGCAACCCTTCTTTAAAATAATTAATTGCTATTAAGCACAAGAGTTTGGGAAACTTTTTAATGACTCCATAAAAAACAGGACACCCCTAGAAGCTGTGGTTTACAGTGATTACTTGCAAGTTAAAAATACAAGCATATCAAACACAACTAAGAGAGCAGGAACAATTTATGCCCAATGAGTTAAAAACACAGATTCTAACTGAATATACATCCTGTGTTTCTGAATCCATGGAATTGTCCAGAGGAACTATCTAAGTAAAGTGTTACAGTGTAAATATAGATGACAAAAGTTCCTTTCAGAAATGGAGTGAGTCTCTCAGGACATCAGTTAAGTAGGACACCTTCTTTGAAGTGACCTATTTACGCAGACACTCCCAGTTACATTATCTATCATTACAAGAATATTTACATCAACCTCAATGAAATTTAAAATGCTAAAAAAATAAAACTAGCACTACTACTCAAAGTGTTACTACTCTAAAATTTCAGACTTTAGTCATGTATATGTTCATAAGTAACCAAAAAAAGCACAAATGTCAGCGCATGTCAAAACTTTTCCAGGCTCCCAAAACCCCCTTAGACTTCAGAGGGTTAAAAGACATTATAACTCTTATTATAACTCTCCCATACCCTTAAAGAAGATAATGGACAGCTGCCCAATGCCTTGGTACAATGACCATATGGACACCCTAAAAAGAGCTATCTGAAAATAGAACAAAATTGGAAACTACACTAGAGGTATTTTGGGCCTTTACTGTTCACCCTATACATGCTACCTCTGAGAGCAACTATTAGGAGTCATGAGATTCCAGAGGGGTCAAGAGATAATTTTCATTGCTATGCTGATGATACCCAGCTGTATATTTCTTCAAGGCCGAATAAGACAATTCATTTAATCAGAAACAGAAGTTTTACTCATTGCACCAAAATACTGTTTTTGCATTGATGAATGTTTAAAAAAGCCTGCTACATCAGCTAAGAATCTGGGTGTCTTTTTCTATTGCAATTTGTCTGTGAAAACCACATTTCCCATATTTGTGAAACTGTATTTTTTTTTAACCTTAAAGAGGACCTACAGTCAGTCATTTTTTCTAGTCTTGTTGGAAAACTGCCTTAAACCCCCTTGAAGGTGACCTACAGTGGTTGAACTGAGTATAGATTCTTGTTTTGTGATGTGACATAGAGAGAATAGCACTTTGCTATGATCTGTAATGTCTCTGAAGCGCCTGAAAACCTCTTTTAAAAATGATTTTATGGTGGGGATATTTAATACCTGAATTTGTGCATTCTGCGCAAATTCTGCGCCGCTGGAGGGGCTCTGGCAACCTCATAATTATATGCAGAGCGCTGCACAGTGATTGGCTGTCTTCACTGCCATACGAAAAAATAATTATGTAACGTCATTGCGGAACAACATGCGGAAACATTTACTGGCCCGAACACCAAGACCAACAGCTATGGCACAGATTTAGCCTTATATGTTTGAGCCCGAATCAGAGAAGGACACTGAATTAGAGGAAGAACCTGTTCAGCAAAGGCTGGATTTAAATGTTTCTCAGTTGTAAGTTATTTGTAATGTTTGTTTGAACGCTTTCAATGTTACATGCCCACAGATTTCTCCCGTCGTAATCATGCTATAGCCACTACATCCATTTGGACATTAATCCTTTACATCATCATGAATCAAGACTTTATACTAACTATAGTTTAATGTAAATACTGTTTATAAACGAAGGCTTTAGGTTTGGGTGTTAATCTTGGGCTGACAGTGCGCATCTGCCCATGTTCGAGATAAAAACAAAACTATATCTAATAGATTTGAGCCACAGTGTAAAGTCAAGAATTAATATTAGCATGACAGCATAATTGGGCCAAATGTTTAGCATTATTGAATGCTGTGCATTCACCTAAGCCATACATTCACTGCCATAATGAATAACACTCAAAGAGAACATAAACATATAACAACAAAAGTACATCATTGCAATAACAAATTTTATTAGTTTATAGCAAATCAGGCAGACATCATCTCGAATTATACCCACAACAAATGTATTAAATTGTACTAAATGTCATTCTTATTTCTCCTTGTGTTTTGCAGGCAGATTTTCATCTTTCTTCAATATCTTCTTCAAATTCAAGATGAAGTCGTTTTGCTGGCCGTGACTTGACTGGTGTTGAACTAAATGGCAGTGAAGCTGCAGTAGCCATAGTGCCAACAGCCTGTATGCCTGTCAACAAAATAAAGGCATGCTCTTAATGTATATTAAATAAATATAAATACAAAATTAGCATTTAAAAAATATAAATACAAAATCGAATGATTATTTTGATAATCGATTAACCGGACGATTAATTTTTCGATTAATTGATGAATTGGATGCAAAATTCCCATCATTTTTAAAATACATATTTTATTTTGAATAAAATTCACAAATGTTAATTTCAAAGTAAACTGAACATTATATCTTATATAAATGAACAAAACAAAACCACAAACTGTTCGTTTTCTTAAACAGGTAGAACTATAAAATGTTCAAGTTCAAGTTCAGTTTATTTATAAAGCGCTTTTCACAATGGTTCATTGTCACAAAGCAGCTGTACAAATGTAAAAGAAAATATCCAATGATATTTAAGGTATGTTAGCAAAAACTTGAAAAGAAACAGTTCTAACAATAAGAAAAACAGACATCAAATCAATACATACACAACCGAACAGATTGTCCGAACAGAATACAATAATTAGAGTAATGTAAAACTAGTGTCAGCAGACTCCCGTTAAGCAAGCCAACAGGGCGACTTTGGCAAAAAAAAACTCCAATGAATGATATGGAGAAAAAAACCTTGTGAGAAACCAAGCTAGGTTTGTGGGAAACCAGCAGTTCTCCTCTGGCAAGTTAAAGCTGCAGTCTGTAACCAAGACTTTGATTGATTCAATATGAAGCTGGATGATTAAGTGGTAGAAATGTCCAAATGGTGATTTTAGATAAGAGAAGATTACTTTTTAGTTTAAAGATAAGAAAAAGTAACATGTAAGTTACTGATAGCAGCTCTAACAACAAGCTTGTTACAGTACTGGCTATGAACTGATGATTTTAGGTTGTTATTTACTGGTTAGAGAAAATCATATATACCAACTGAAATGACAGCATTATTAACGTAATGGAGAGCGAATGACAAGCACTGGAGTCGGCCAGATAGTGCATCCTCTGGGAAACGCCTTGATGACAGGGACCACTGTGACGGGGTGCCCCTTGATGACGGGGGGCAGGCTTGTGCCCCTTGATGACGGGAGTCAGGCTTGGAATCAGTAGGTTGCTGGTTCGATTCCAGCACCGGCAGATAGCAACTGAAGTGCCCTTGAGCAAGGCACCTAACCCCTGATTGCTTCCCGGGCGCTGCAGGGATAGCTGCCCACTGCTCCGGGTGTGTGTGTGTTCACGACTTGCTGTGTGTGTTCACTCCTCACATGGATGGGTTAAATGCAGAGGTCACATTTCGGTTATGGGCAACCGTAACTGACAAACACGACAAACATATATATATATATATATATATATTCAAATTCAAATTTTATTGGTCACATACATAATTGTACACAGTATGACATGCAGTGAAATGCTTTAATGTCTAATGACCCTGAGAAAAAGAGAATGTTATTTAAACATAACAGTAATAAAAACAGTAAATAAGAATCTAAAATTAAAAAGAAAAAAATATATATCTAGTTGGCTAATAAATACTATAGAGTGATTGTGTTGTGTGGAAAAATATACAACCGGTTGTGTTTGGAAAACACACTAATAATACAAGCATTACCATGGTAATGATAATAACAATAATAATAACATAATAACAGTAAATGGTAACAGTAACAGTAGTAGCAGCAATAATTAGCAGCATTGAAATGTGCAAATAAAGCAAGAGTGATTTGAGATGATGTAAGACAAATGATTCAAGAGTCCTACAGTAAGAAAGCGCTGTTGAGAGACTGTATTGCCTGAGGGAAGAAAATCACGCTGTTGCACCAGCTGTTGTTCACCATTACGCACACGTCGCCTCCTCTTGACTTCCTCTTGACTTCCCCGAATCCAGCGTCCTGTCCATGCGATGAACTGAGAAGAACTCAGCTGGATGGATGGCATGGTCCGGTACTGCTGGGCTCAGCCATGTCTCGGTGAAGCATAGGTGGTTGCAGTCCCGAATGTTTCTTTGGAACTTAACCCTGGCCCTGAGGTCATCAAGCTTGCTTTCCAGTGACTGGATGTTAGCAAGCAGGATGCTAGGCAGAGGAGTGTGGTGTGCACAGGCTCTCAGCCTGTTCCTGACGCAGACTCTTTTTCCACGGGGCCTCCACGGGGCCTCCTTTGTTCTTCCTCAGGATCTCGCTCGGCCAGCTTGGATCCGGGGTCAAAAACGTAGAATTGTGAGTGCACTGTATAGCAAAAGAAATAAGAGTGTCTCTATCGTACACAATGCTTCCCATACAGAAAAAACTGTGGATCTAGAATTACAATAAAATAACTTAAAATACAAAAACAGGTAAAAGGGGGTCGGAGCAGTCGTGACGGCAGCCTGCCTCACCGGCGCCATCTTGGGGAAAGCCATCTTGGGGAACCTGTACTTACATGCTGCTTACCTGGATTTTACCTGGAGTAATTTTTGATTGTTTGCTGTCTGCCTTGTATTGGATTACTCTTGTTGTTTACTGTCTGCCCTGATCTCTGCCTGGACTCCAGGTGCCAGGGTGGGGATTGGCATTCAAATCTCACTTGCAAAGTCCTATTGTCAATTATTAGTGTTTTCTAATAAGAATAAGAGTGATTTTCCTAATTTCCTTACTCCTTTGTACTCTAGCCTGTGACCCAGAAGTCAGTTATCTTGAAGAACATCTCAGTCCTCTAATTAAACCTTGAGCAGGCAAGTAACAAGGCGAGTGAGGTTTCTGGAATAGGTATGAACAAGACAACTTTGGTTTATCCTATGCAAAAGTGTAAAAAGTGAAAAAAAGCTAAGATGCAAAAAAGGGACCAAGACATTTTTGATTTCCTACCACAGTTGCCTTTTGCTCATTCATTAGGGGACAAAAAAAGTATGGAATAACTTGGTCCTGTTGTTACACCAAAATATTCTTAATTTAAATAAAAACACACTTTGTTTTTCTCTATAACTGCATAGTTAATTGATTTCATTTTTGTGGTATTTTTATTTTATGGTAATTTGCCAGACTAAATAGTTTCTAGTAGTTTTGATTGTTCATCAGTATATACCAACAATTACTAATAAGGTAATTCATGCAAATATTCTGAATCTCTAGACTAACCTCTAGTCTATTTTCATTTAGGTGAGTAGGAGACTTTTCACCCATATAATGTCTTTCATCTTCATAAACTGATATTATTAACATTTTAAGCAGACTTTTAAAACATCTTTTAAAATCAAAATACCATTTACAAGGTCTCAGGTTTTATTTAATCCTACTCAAAATTACAAAAAATATTAATTTTAAGCTACACAAAACTATAATCAAGATATTAGATAGTTTACTTACTAATCATTTGGTTGAACACAAAACCGAGCTGTTGATAGTTTTTTAAAACAAAAATATGCTGGTCATCTTTCTTGAAAGAGGCAATAGTTTTCAGCTCCTTCCTGTTTACATCTTGTCCAACAGCAAACACATAAACATCTGTAGAAAAACATAAATGGCACAAGTGAAAAACTTTTTACACACTGCCTGTATATAATTTTTGTTTTCTGTATTTTCTTGATGTTAAAAATATAAATATTTTGTATGAATTAATCTCCTTGAAATTCAGGTTGATATTTAGCTTTTTATTATTCAGTTTGTTACTTTCACATTGTGCAATTCAGGTTCTAATATTTAAGAGGGCAAAGAGAAGCACTCCTAAAAATCTCCTTATATTATTAAATGTATAAATAGAATGTTACAGTTCTACCAGTTAATGAATGGTAATTGTAAAGATCACTCATTCTAAATTAATAACATATCTTGTAATGTAATGTAACAATTAATGTAACAATTTGTCTGTCATTCAAAGCTTAAGCAATATGTTTAAATTCTTAACTACTATCTAAGTCATATGCGATGCATCTCAGTTTATAATTATAGCTGCAGTGTTGACAGTGGTGCCATTGCTACCTGGTGCTTGTCAGAAAATGATGGCTAGTTGTCAGATGTTTTTGGCATGTTACTATGGTAACAACATTTAAGAATATTTAAAAAATTCTTTACATCAGTATTACACCTCTGTTGTTCTGATCAAGTCTGCAGTGACTTGACTAAATGTAAGTGATCCCAACACTTGGCACACACCTCAGACTCTGGGTCACTTTGGGTCAACTGTGTTCTGGAACTAAGCAAGACTTGGTTTAATCAACCCAGTTCGGGTTTAGCTAATGGTAATAAACCCTGATTTTTGTAACCATGTTATTTCTTCTTGTTATTCATTCAGAGCTAGCAGCAGTTATTATTTATCTGCTATCATGAGACTAACCCAGGAGCTCCTCATGTGTGTGGTCTACAGTGTGTTCGTAGCCCAACAAACTCCGGATCTTAAATAAAATATTACGTGGGTCAGGTCCCATATTGGAGTGACCTAGAGATGCACCAAAACAAAAGCAAAAAAAATGTTATTAGTTACCTTCAAAGTCATTTTTATTTGTAGCTGAAAAATTATTATTATTTTTATAGGTTTAATACATTACATAACCCATTTTAACATTTTTTAAAAAAGGATTAATTTAATTTAAAAAATGAATCCTTGACAGAACCATAATGTGACGCAGAGGGTCTAGTAGCACCCTAAATGGATTATTTTACCACCCAACAATTAAATAAATATATTGACACACATTTTTATTTCTATATGAATCTGTAGTACAAGTTACTTTATGTTGTGGTTAGCATACTTACAAACAGATGCCTTTGGTGTCTTAAATTTTGTTACTTAATCAATAGTTAGTGACACTGTAGCATAGTGTGTGCACATCTAAGAAACAATCTGAGAAATTTTCAGATGCTATGATTTCAAATTAGCCTCATATCTGCAAGCTGTGGAGACATATAGGTCTATGCAGCTTCCAGACAAACAACAGCCTCTTAATTTAACAGCCTCTTTCTTAATTTTGTACATAGTATGGGGAATCCTAAAAAAATGGAAAAACCTTTTTATATAAATGTGTTGTATCAAGTCTTCAGTTTGTGTATAAATATAACCTTTTCAATAAACTTTTGTGCTGGATTACAGTGTAATTGTCTTAGCAGCAGATGTTAATGACATTAGAAATGAGAGTAATTAGTTTGATCAGTAATTCATTTGATCAGCACTTCGGTATTTGTTTGGAGGTGTTATGTCGCCTCCAGTTTCTGAGTTTCTCAAAAAGTCAGTGAGTTTTTTGTGATTAGTTTTTTGTCTCTTTATCTTTTCTGGGTTGTCACCCTGTGGTTTTGTTGCCTGTTTTTTGAATGTTTTATTTTGTTCCTTTTTTTTGTGGAAGACTTTTTGTATAATAAAATTCAGCTGCCGTCACGTCTTGCGCCTCGTCAGTGGGTTTTCATATCTCGCCTCTGTGGCGTGGTTGTTAGAGCGCACGCTTAGATGCCAGAGACCCGGGTTTTAATCCCGCCTTGACAGAATACCGAAGCCACCATGAACCCGAGGGTAAATCGAGGGTTCGTCGCCACAATGCAGCCCTGGCCAACAACAAGACTTGATGGCAAGACATTCTCCTCAGCTCCTCAGATCTGTTCATCAGCTCTCAGAACGGACATCTGCTGTTCTCCCAAACCGGTATCTGAGCTCAATACGGTAGCCTTCCCCCCTCAATATGCCATCCCTTGGCTGAACCACGCTTGCCTCCGCCGTAAAGGTTCTTTGGAGCATGTGATGGTTTCTTAACTCAGTGCTCATTGACCGTTGAGTTACAACCCTCCTCGTTCCCCTCAGACCTAAGATTGCCATCACTCAGCTATGACACCTTTGAGCAAGAGTTCAAACGGATCTTTGATCATCCCCTCAGTGGGCGGCAGGCCTCCAGGTTGCTACTCACACAGTAATTCAGTGGCAGAGTACGCCATCCAGTTTCGTACCCTGACTGCCACAAGTGGATAGAATGAAGAAGCTTTGATGGACTTTCCTTAATGACTTATCAGATCTCCTTAAAGATGAACTGGCCACCCGAGAACCTGCTAGAGATCTTGAGTCCCTCTTTGAAGTGACCATCTGCCTTGATAAAAAAGGGAAAGAGAACAGAGTCGTTCCAACCATTCCATGTCAGCGAGTCAGGTTCCCACTCCTTCAGAGCTGCAGCCACAAGAAGCTCCTGAACCCATGCAACTGGGCCGTGCCCGTCTCTCTCCTCACGAGCGGGAGCGTAGAATGAGGGAGTAAACCCTTTTTCTACTGTGTTCAAGCTGGGTACTTTCGTTCCACCTGTCCCAAACTCCCGGGAAACGGCCAGCCCCCACTAGGAAGAGAGGGGCTCTGGTGGGAGTCGCCCATCCTTGTACCCCTTCAAATGCTGGATTGTCCCTTCCTGTTACTGTCAGCTGGGGAGACCTCTCCCACAACCTCCAGGCCCTTGTTGACTCCGGCGCTGCCGGTAATTTTATGGACTCTGATTTGGCCAAGTCTCTCCAGGTCCCTACCAACACCCTAGCTACTCCCCTCTCAGTCATTGCGCTAGATGGCCGCCCTCTAGCCGCTGGGAAAGTTACTCATATAACTACTAACATAGAGCTGACTATCTCCCACCACCAAGAGAACATTTGTTTTCACATCATTTCCTTGCCTGAGTTTCCCCTGATTCTGGGGCATACCTGGTTGCTGCAGCACAACCCCCAACTAGACTGGGTTGCTGGCCTGGTGCGGAGCTGGGGTCTCCCTTGCCAGTCCTCCTGCCTCTCCCGAGCCTATAGTCCCAAGTGTCTCGAGCCCCTGGATCTTTCTCAAGTTCCCCCTGAGTACCACCACCTAAGATGGATCCGCATAAGGTTCAGGCTGTGGCAGCATGGCCTACCCTTCCTTGGTCAAAGAGGTACAGAGGTTCCTGGGTTTTGCCAATTTTTACCGCAAGTTTATCCGGAACTTCAGAGTTGTGGTCGCTCCTCTGACTGCTCTCACCAGGAGTACCCTTATGAGGTTTACATGGGGTCCCGAGGCTGAGCTGGCCTTTCAGAAACTCAAGGAGGCGTTCACTTATGCACCCATATTGATCCTGCCACAACTAGATAAGCCTTTTATTGTGGAGGTGGATGCTTCAGAGGTGGGGGTCGGTGCCGTGCTGTCTCAGAAGGCAGAGGATAACAAGTTACATCCTTGTGCCTTTTATGTCCCACCGTCTCACGCCAGCAGAAAGAAACTACCATTTAGGGGACAGGGAGCTACTTGCTATCAAGATGGCCCTGGAGGAGTGGAAGCACTGGCTGGAGGGAGCCGAGCATCCATTTCAAGTACTCACCAACCACTGCAATTTGGAATACATCCGCCAAGCCAAACGACTTAGTCCCCGCCAAGCTCGATGTGCTCTGTTTTTAACAGATTTAACTTTACTATCACTTACCGCCCTGGATCCAAGAACCTTAAGCCTGATGCTCTCTCCCGAGTTTTCTTGAGACCTTTGTCTGAGGAGAACCCTAGTCCCATTATCCCCAGTGGCCAGATAGTGGCTCCGGTTCGCTGGGGACTGGAGACCGCTGTCAGACAAGCCCAAGATCATGAGCCCAACCCTGGAGGGGTCCTGTAGGCCGCCTGTTTGTTCCCAAGGATACTCGAGCTCAAGTTCTCCAGTGGGGGCACTCCTCTCGGCTGACATGCCACCCAGGGGATAGCCAAACTCTTGAGTTTATCCAAAGAAGGTTCTGGTGGCCCACCATTAAGAAAGATTATCTGCTTTGTCCGGGCATGTTCTGAGTGCAATCAGGGTAAAACTTCTCACCAGCTCCCGCAGGGTCTGCTGCATCCTCTGAGTATTCCCCACCGGCCTTGGTCTCACATTGCTCTGGACTTTGTCACTGGTCTTCCTCCCTCCAAGGGCCATACTGTAATCTTAGTAATTGTGGACAGGTTCTCCAAAGCAGCTCGCTTCATTCCCCTACCCAAATTACCCACGGCCAAAGAGACTGCTGAATTAGTTGTCACCCACGTCTTCTGAGGCCTTGGCCTCCTTCAGAATATTGTGTCTGAACGGGGACCTCAGTTCTCCTCACGGTTGTGGCAGACCTTTTGCCGGTCTCTGGGGGCCACTGCTAGCCTCTCCTCAGGTCACCACCCGCAGTCTATTGGGCAGACTGAGCGGGTCAGCCAAGACTTGGAGTCCACCCTCAGGTGTATGGCAGCCTCCAATCCCTCGACCTAGGCTGATTACATTGTATGGGCGGAGTATGCCCATAATACCCTTCGTTCCTCTGCCACCGGCATATCTCCTTTTGAGTGCCAGTTCGGGTCCCCCCCTATTATTTCCAGAGCAAGAGGCCGAGGTGACAGTTCCTTCAATCCAGCAGTATGTGTGACACTGTCAACAGGTTTGGAACAGGGCCAGGGCGAATTTGGTAAAATCCTCCCACCGCTACCAACACCAGGCAAACCGTAGGCGAAGACCAGCCCCCTCATTCCGGGTGGGACAGAGGGTCTGGTTGTCCACTCGTGACATTCCCCTGTGAGTAGAGTCCCGCAAGCTGGCCAAGAAGTACATTGATCCTTTCAAGGTGGTCAGGAAAGTAAACCCAGTCACATATCGATTACTCATTTCAAGATCCCTAAAAATTAACCCCACATTCCATGTGTCTCTGCTTAAACCTGTTCTCTGTTTCCCCTTTTCTGTGACAGGTAGATCTCCTCCTCCTTCTTGGGTCATTGGTGGTCAACTGCACTGTCCACCGCATCCTGGACGTCCACAGATCCAAGCAGTATCTGGTGGACTGGGAGGGGTATTGCCCTGAGGAGCACTCATGGGTTCCTGCTAAGGACATCCTAGACCCTAAGCTGATTCAAGAATTCCAATCTTGGAGGGTCGCTCTGATGGGAACGTCAGGAGCCGTTCCTGAAGGAGGGGGGTCATGTCACACTCTGCCTGTTTTTGACCACTAGTGGTCACTGTTTGGTTATGTCTTTCCTTTGTCCTAAGTTAATTAGTGTTATTAATGTTAGTGGCGTCACCTGTGTGCCAGGTTGTTTTAAGTATTTAAGCAGCTATTTGTTTACGTTGCCTCCAGTTTCTGAGTTTCAAAAAGACAGTGAGTTTTTTGTGATTAGTTTTTCATCTTGTTATCTTTTCTGGGTTATCACCCTGTGGTTTTGTTGCCTGTTTTTTGTGGAAGACTTTTTGTATAATAAATTTCAGCTGCCATCAGTGGGTTTTCATATCTTGCCTCTGTGGCTTGGTTGTTAGAGCGCACGCTCCTGATGCCAGAGACCCGGGTTCTAATCCCGCCTTGACACTACTGTATTTTCTCTGGACTAATAATCTTGCAATTGCAACAGCCAGTCTGCAATCAGTTGTGTGGTGTGTGCACCTGAATCAAGATAATGGAAAGGTACATGCATTTAAGTGCATAGCAAAATAATGCTAGTACTGTGACACATTCATGTGTAACAGTAATGCCCTTTGTCTAGATTCTTATTATAATTGTTACAGCTGAAACTGTAACTTTTGCTACCGCATTTTAAAAATGCAGGTTATTATCAAATTTATTTTCTTTACATGGATGGCAAAACCAATGGCTGTAAGAACAAGCTACAAACACTGCACTATTCCAGCACCCACACACAACAAGGTAGCCTGATCTTCCTTCTGTTTAGTTCTATTGTCTATCTTCTATTGTCTGTTCAGTTCTATACTTCTAATTTTAAGTTCTACATTAATTATGTGTTTTACCAGGTTTTATTTTTGAAATCAGACTTACCGTCAGTTGCAATGATTATGACATTTTGGGTCTCGTTAAAGTGACTCCTTCTGGATTCTCTCAAGAAGACAAGATGATTGTATACCCTTTCCAGAGCTTTATAAAGATTGGTGCCTTTCTTTTCCCCATGTACTAAAATAAAAATCATAGTTTCAAAAAACAAAAATGTACGTACAAGAACATTGTGTGACAGTTGTCAATGATTCTTTTTTTCTGTTAAACTCTGGGGGGTACTGTTTAGTAATTTGATAGGAAGTTATTTCAGGAAGTTGGAGGTTGACGCTGAAAGCCTCTCTCTCGCGCTCGCTCGCTGGCGTTCGTGTTTGTTGGTCTCTCGCGCTCTCGCTCTTTCGTCCCCTATTCAGTGTGTTGGGCTGTTGTGAGTATGTTGGGGAATTTTTATTTGCTTGCTTGCGATAAATCCAAGCAAGCAAGAGCAGTCAGAAGTTAGGGAACATAGAATATTGGCAGTTTGTCTTTATGAGAGGCACGTGAGTAGCAAGGTTTGGAGAGCGGATTATGCTAATTGAGAGCGAAATGTGAGCGATCTTTTGAAGAGACTGTGTATTAATTACTCCAATTTTGTGGTTAGAGGCTGGAAATT
>JBAJNP010008377.1:0-20386 GCA_036877545.1 Yasuhikotakia modesta | reverse complement strand
ATCAGGATTTAAACCTAATCACCTCTGTCACCATCAGAAGACCAATAAAGAAGCTGCCCACACACACGAGCAGGAGAAACAGTTTTCTCCGGTGTCCTTGAAAGAAGAAGTTGGGATACATGTCTGTTATGGCCGTCATGAGTGCCTCCAGAGCCACAAACTGGAACACAGATACATGTGCATTTGACAGATCCTTCTTAAAGTGAGTGTTTAAATATTGACATAATACAAATGTAAATATCAGTAACTTTTATGCAATGGTAAATTAACAGCAACACAGTAATGTAATATTTAATGTAATGATATACGTGAGCCGCTCTCACCTCGCTGTCAAGCCCTAGTAGAATAATCATGATGAAGAAACATATAGACCAGAGCTGAGGTAAGGGCATCATCGATACAGCTTTTGGGTACGCGATGAAGGCCAAACCAGGACCTGGTAAAACAAGCGTAATTCACCGACACATAATGTGCAGACAAATGTACATTAAACTGTTAATTTCATTTCATGTCAATTTACCCGATTCAGCCACTGTCGAAATATTGACCCCCTGTTCCAACGCCATAAAGCCCAAAACTGAAAAGATGGCAAAACCGGCCACAAAACTGGTTCCGCTGTTCAACAGGCACAGATAAACACAATCTCTACAAAAAAAGAGATATGAAAATCTATCACTCTTAAAGTTGACACTTTTTCTGTTATTAAAATTTCTCATCTTTATGAAAAATGTCACAGCTCAAATTAACATGTCATTTTCATTACATTTACATTTAATGCGTTTAAAAAAAGACGCTTTTATCCAAAGCTTTAAAGCTGAAATTCAAGCTTTACATTTTAACCACATGTTCCCTGGGAATCAAACCCGCAACCTTTGTTCTGTTCACACAAAGCTCCGTCATTGAGCAAAAGACGTGTGTGCTATTGAATTGGTTCCCATGACGTTTTTTTCTCACTTATAGCAATTGTTGTTGTACTTATTGTAGCTTCCTAAAGCTGTCAGGCATCCAACGCACAGAGCGTACGAGTAAAAGATCTGTGTTCCAGCATCCATCCACACCTAAGGAACACAACAAGACAAGATGGAGCAAGTTGAGGATTTATTATCTGTCAGTCATTTGACAAAATATGATACGAATATGATACGAATACTGAGGAAAAAACTGTGACTATTTTGTGCACTAAGTTTCAGTTGTCAGTTGGCACAGCAGCCATTTTGGAGTTCACTGTTCCTGTTATTAATAGTCACATATCTTCTGAATTGTTTACCTGTGGGTCTGAGAGACGTGTGGAATTTGGGTAGAGATAAAAGCTGATGCCATCTACGGCTCCGGGCAACGTAAGACCTCGAACCAGGAGTATGAACAGCATAACATATGGGAAGGTAGCCGTAAAATACACCACCTAAATGATGTAAACGTGCCACTTTTATAAATCATTCCTCAATTAATCTGTCTGTATTTTACTTTTATGGAAAATTACATGTTAAATTAGCAGGTTAAATGTTGTGACAATGGCTAATTCAGTATTGGCCACACCCATGAGCTTAAGGGCAGAGAACATTTGACAAGACAAGACAACACCCAAATTATGTTACCCCACCTGTCACAAATAACAAGTACAGGTGGGTTGCACTGGAGCCCTTTGGGCTTAATTGCTCAGTTGTTTTTACGCCAGCTTTGAAATTAAGCTTGTATTTTACAGCTAGTAATAATTCAAGGTAATCCGGTTTAGGTAATCAAATCTCATTTGTAGACGCTTTTATCTAAAGCAACTCACAAATTAGGGGACATTTAACATGATGGTCTTAAATGACAAATACATTATGAGTCTTGTTACATTATCAAAACCCCTGATCATTATTAATATTTGAACTTCTCACCTTGCCGGTGGACTTTACCCCCTTCCACACACAGAAATAACAGATGATCCAGGACAACAGGAGACACAGAGCCAGTTCCCACCTCAAACTGCCCATCTCATCCACACTTCCTGTTATATTCAACACACGCCTCCTACAAAACAAACTTTCTGTCACATTTATCCTAATTAGGTAACAACACAATCGTTTCATTGAGACAAATGACCATTTGTACATCAGGTATCAATACTCAATTAATCAGTTCTAGCGTTTGGCTAAAACGTACTCCCAGAATTCTTTAACAGGCGACGTTGTGTTTTCCGTGAAGCTCAAATTTCTGGCACCCTCTATCCGGTCAAACTCGACACAGGTGTCTGTAGAAGAACATAATGTACATAAATGTGTGATATGTGTACATGATTGTTAAAGATGAATCGTTGATGGTGACAGTTATGGAACAGACCTGAATTCCACCAGTTTCTGCAGCTGGCCCACGGCAGCTCACTGCTGAAGGAAGAGAAAAGATAGAAGAAAGCCCAGGCCAGGATGATGATGTAGTAAATACTGGAATACAAGACGACCACCTGACTTCCATAACCCAGACCTAAACAAAGGCAAGTCAAAAACACTAGTTATCTCTCTTACTGTGTTCATGTATAGCAACAAACCAGCCCTTCAACAGAAATTACATTCAAATTTAGATTTTTTTGATATTTGACTAACAAGCTGAGAAAATTAAATGCATTTGTTAGGGACCTATACATGTGTTACATATTACACTATTGCTTATGTACATATGGAGCAGTAAATGGCAACACAATCTTATTATTGTTACAGTTAGAAAATGGTTTCACAAACACCAAAAGTATCTGCTGTATACTTTTTTGTCTGCAAGACATTAAAAATTGGGAAATTGCAACCTGCAAGTTAGGAAACAAATCACATGCGCAGCTTCTGTAAATATGATTTTTTTTATCATCTGAGTCACGAGATGGTGACAAACGAAACAGAAATTAAAAATTCAAACCAATATTTCAGCTGTAGTTGTACAGTAAACGCTATCTAATGTACACAATGTACATACATAACAATAGTTGACACGCAACACTCACATGTTGTTGTTTGCTTAATAGTGATGTTGTAAATGTTGTTATATTAATAGTGATAAGAGGACTGACAGCTCACCTTCAAATAAGGGGCAGATTTTCCTCCAGCAGGTGATGGACCCCTGGCTGGTGTACTGACCAAGGGCGGTCTCCAGGAGAAACAGAGGAATGCCGCAGGCGAAAAGAAAGACCACATATGGAATGAAAAACACCCCTAAAAACAGAGAGTTGCTGTTATTTTCCATTCAGATTATTAGACCGTCTGTGTTCTGACATAGTTATGGAAGTCATGGAATCTCGGAAATCAGATTCTTGGAATCTTTTGGGAATTTTATTGTTTACAAGGAGCTCACAAACCTCCTCCATTCTTGTAACACAGATACGGAAACCTCCACACATTTCCCAAACCAATAATCTGTCCCGCCACAGCTAGGATGAACTCCACTTTATTGGACCACTGGCCCCTCACTCTGGTTTTAAGGCCTGGATCGATTCTTTCAGAATTGGGATAAGCCAGTTTAAACTGCACATCTGGATCATGTTGCATCTCCATGTCGCTGCAAAACAAGTTGCAAACATCTGTCAAGACATTGACGCCAGTGAGACACAAACAACTTTAGAACGGAGCGAAGATTGAAACAACTGAAAGGTCAAAAACAGCAACCACATTGTCTTCCACAAGCCGCTGGTCGGTCCAGCTCTTACATTCGTACCGAAGCATTCAAATAATGAAACTAGAATTAAGCAAGTGTCCAGTTTTCCAATGCAGCGAGAAAGACTTCACTCACAAAGTATTTGCGGCTAATGCGCGTTTCGCATTTCTTACTTGCATAACAGCTTTCTGCAGCTCACTTGACTGTACAAATTAGAAGAAAACTCCAGGCCATTTTATGTAAAGTTTTTCAAATCATACACACAAATCGAAACAATGATTTCCCATTTTTGCACGTCCCACAGAATCATCAAATTCTAAAAGAACAAAACAGCTAACTGCTGTATTTTAGGCTGAATGTAAACTATATAGTGTGTACGTGACTTATGTGAACCAGTTCCAACAATTACTATAACAACCTTTGCACTTATAATTCACATTTAACAGAGCTTTGAAGTCAAATATTGGCCTACATGCTGCTTGTGCAATTTCTCACAGCTGGAATAATCTTCTGTCCCCAAAACAGGACGCACTACAGGGGACTAAATCATTTTCCCTCTCTGCCCTCAATTCTTTGTGCTATTATCTTCACAATGACTACAGAAAATACAAAAATCAGTTTGAAAACAGCAAATTCAACATGCGCTTCCGTGTACAGCACATCCCAGCTAACAGAGAATGTTCTCAGAATGTTGGTTAATGTTCTCTAAATTTTTCTAACAAAGTTCACAAAAGCATTCTTGCATTTAGATTAGATGAACGTTTTCAATGTTTGTATTAAAAATGTTATCCTTCAGTTGTTGGTGGAGCGTTTTACAAATACATTGTATTAAAACGGGACGATTTAAACAATGTTAGAATGTGCAAAATAACATCTTCAGTATTTACGCAACTTAATGGAAACATTCTTTTTTTAACCCGTTGTTACCCAAAATGTCATGACACACAGTGAAATGTTTATCAGTTTTCTTGTCATTAATATTTAATGTAATTGAATGTGTTTGTTTCATGTAAATGTAATGTCAAATGTTTAATGCAATTTAATATGTTATATTATTGTAGGGCATGGCAAGCACTCTATGTAAACAGGAATGCCTTAAACAAACAAAACCCTGACAGCTGACACATTTTAATCACAGTTTGTCTATACATGATCCATTTCATTCTGTTTGTTCCCATATGTTCCCTGTGTGTTCAGCCAAACTGCAGGAATCAGATCTGCGTCTGTTGCCCTGAATAAACACTCATTGGAGTTACACACTGGGCATTTATGAACGAAACCAAAAATGCCCTTTTCGTTCTTCCGTCCACTTATAATATTTTCATTATACTGCACCTATGGGAAGGTGGAAAAACACACTTTGTGCCCAGAAACTATATTCGTAAAATATCCATCGCTACGGAAAACAGACAATCTCCGGTGACCTGAAAAGAAAGAAGGAAACTCACTCTTTGAATGCGTTTTTGTTCATGACCTTTGGCCTACATTCAGCAGACGAACACTTGGGCTTTTCAGTCGAGTTGCGCTCGAACCCACGCCGAGGAGCCGGAGCCTGAAACAAAGCCATTGGAAAGCAGTTCAGCTGCGCTTTCATAACTCGGTCTTTATTGAGTTACAAGCGTTAGATTGAAGTGCGTGAAAACGAAAGATTAGCGCTGTGTACCTGACGCAGGCGACCGGCCAGGAAGTTCAGCAAGCTGCGTCTACCGCATTTGCTCTGGCCATAAACGTTATGGTTAATTCAGTCTCTCGCCCGTAATGTAGCTGAAGCCCACCCCACTCTTCCTCCCCACCTCTGGTGAGTGAAACCAGTCCATACACAACTGCGAGTGTGTGATCGCATCGTGTTTGTGTGTATGGGTGTGTGCGTGTGTTAAATAAAGGCGGGGCTTAAGTCAACAGCTTGGAAAGCGCTCCACATAACAACACGTGGGTAAACGCAACGATCTTGTCATTTTAATGCTTGCAAACTGCAAAAGATCTGTTTGTTTGCAATACGCCAGAACAGCCCCATTACTTAAGACGATTGCATGGAGAAAGTTACTTTATCATTTATAAAGTTAATATGTCTGAAATTTTGAATGCTTTGTTTTTGACCTATTTAAGAGAACGACGACGATGATGATGATGATGATTATTAATAAAAACTAAACAATGTGTTTTTATATTTAATGTATGGTCAATATTGTTGCATGTAAAGTGTGTTGCTTACACATGTGTACAGGAATAAGCATTAACTCACAGCAACGTAACACCGAGATATTATTAAAACACTGCATGTTTTTATAAGCACGTTCAGCCGTAATGTCTGGTTGAGATGGGACCCCCACTTTCCCAACAGCTGCACAAACGCAAACAGTGTTTATTTCCACCATGCTGAAATACTCAGAACACAGCTTCATGAAATCACAGTCTCCCTGGAATCATGCACAGTCGTAACACACAATCCCAGAGGAAAAGTTGGCAACAACAACAACAAAGGGGAGGACATATAAGAGCATGTGTTATATAAGAACGTTTAGGAATCTTGCTATATGTTCTTATATAAGTTTATATGTGTAATTAAACTTATATCATGTACATTTAATTATGCATTATGTACCTAAATAATCTGTCTTTCTTTTACGTGTACATCTGTGTTTATGCTGTTCATGTATCTGTGGATGTGCTGGGCGGGGTCAGAGTGGAGGGGACTCCGGCTGGCCACGCCCATGTCCCGAAAACCTGTTGACGTGTTTGGGGTTTTCTGTAAAATATAATGCCTCGATTTTTATTTCGTTCAGTCAAGTCAGAATAAACAGTAAGTTAATGTGAAAACTGGAGGCGTTTTAATAGTTTTGAGTAAGGACGATTTCTTAGAATAATTTGTTAATGTAAAGTAGTTTAGCTTCTGTCTTTAGGTTTTCAATTACTTTTTTTCAATGACTGCCCCTTATTTTCAATTACTTTAGGTTTTTTATACTTTTTTGAGACCCCCGTAGGCTGTTTTTTCCTGGTATTATAATTTAAGACAAAGTCATGCTTTCTTGTGAACATGTTCGCCATCCCACAAAATTATTCAGTTTGTTTATGAATGTAATATCTATTATATATTTTACTTTATTTATATATATTAGTTTATAAACTTTGCTGTAATAGGCATGTTATTGTAGTACCGACAAATGTTAAACAGCAAACGCAACTCCCAGCGATCACCACTAGAGGTCAGTGTTGACTGTATAAAGAGTCACCGATCGAGCTGTATGGCTCATAACATTAACTTCACCAACAATATCGCGCCTACAAAAATGGCAGCATACTCAATGTTTTAAATAAGAAAAGGTTTCAGCAATAAAACAGACACCCTTTACATAGTTTACTAGTCAATACACAAGCTAAGGGTCTTTGTGTCCTGAATTCTACAGGCCATGTGCTCTGATCTGCACATTGTGTACACTTATAACAACCTGTATTTTACCAGTCTTATGTGGTTGTAATAACCTTTCATTACCGTCTAAACTTTCAGCAAACAAATTTCAACAAAAGAAACTTAATTCTGGTAATACTGCAACATGCAGATGTCTGGTGTCCAGTTACTGCCAATTCAACAAGTATTAAACGAAAAATATGTTGTTTTTCAGGTACTTACAACAACACTGGCCTCCATGAACACAGTCAATTTCAGTTGGATCAGTAAAATCACTCGAGTCATGTGTGTGTGTTTATACATATAGAAAGTGACAGAAATAGCTAGAAAGAGCGAGAGAGAGACTTGCTTTACTGATAAGACATTTCTGGTTTATCTCTGAGAAAACATGTTATAACAGGGGGATGCACAAAGCCCAAACACACAAAGTTTTGATCATGACATGGTCTTGTACAACCTTTACAACTTAGTGCTACAGCTGAGAACAATAAGCTTGAATTTGACCAGCAGTTCATGACCAGAAGTCCCTTTGCAGAAGCTCTCAAAGCCGGTTTGGCCACTCCTTTACTTTAGCATTCTCTGTGAGGACATTATTTTGAACTGCTAACCTAGATACAGTCCCTGAATAAAGGTGACGCACAAGACGGCCTCTTCACGAACCACAGGTATATTTTTATTATTCTTTTTTTGCATTATTACATCATGTCTAATTGTTGTTTAAACATAGTAAACTTAAACAGCTTTCAGCTGCGCTTTGAAAGCAAAACCATGTTCACAACAGATCAGCACATCAGCACATTTTTAGTGCTTTTAAAGTGGATGAAATGCATGAAATGTAATCTTTCAGAAATCTTGAGTTTGGGTGAAAGTCAGGTTACACAGCTAACAATTTAAGGCTGAAAGAGCGTTTCATTAACGTTTCCGTTAAGTAACAAAAACATTAAAATGTTATTTTGTAATGTTTAAAATGCCCATTTTTTTAGACACATTATTATTATTTATGATTAAATTCTGTAATCTTTTTAAAACAAATCACTACTTAAGAATAACGTTTTTGATATGTGATATATAACTTGAAAAATGTTCTTTTAACTTTTGTTAACCTAATGTTTGTTTACTTTAAGATAACAAACATTGTTTGTTAACTTTGAGATAACCTTTGTAGAACGTTAACGAACATTTGCTGAATGTTAGCTGGGTATGTGCACGTTAATGTTTAAAATGGTTTGTGACTTCCAATATTGGCTTTAGCTTAAACAAAAACAAAGGGTGGGAGCTGTTTACTTCAGAAAACCTGTTTTTACAGATTTATGTTTTGGGTTTAAAGTTTGATTTGATAGTGAGGAGTTTTAAAGTGTGTTTGCCAAAGGCAGTAAATGGGCTCTGTTTATGAAAGATTTATAATGTTTCATATACATTTTCACCTTTTACTATCTTTATTATAATTAGCATCAGAGCTATATACATTTGTTTTCAGTTCTTACCCTGTTTTAATGGTTTCCAGACATGTAAATGTAAAATCCCAGTGTCTGAGAAAGTTTTACCTCAATACTCTAACAATAAAACATTTAAAGAATCCTTTAATTTCACTTCAGACCCTGCTGTAATATATACCAGTGTTTATATACATACAGTCTTTCAGAATATCTGCAGATTCAGGTTTCTACAGTCTTGTTTTGTACATTACATGCTGTTTATTATGTAGTTTTGTTTACATTAAATTAAACAGCATTTTAAAATGATGTGCATTTCTAAAGTTGCTAGGGAGAGTCGAGTGAAACAGATGCAAAACAAAATTGTGAATATTAAAATAGTGAAAGCAGTTAGAAACGTGTAAATATGATATGAATTATGTTCAACAAACATCTCAGAAACACGTGCAATCATGAACAGCTGTTCGGAGAGGCCCTTGATATTATCAGACCCATGGGGCCACATGCACCCTTAACACATGAGCCCATCCTTTAACATGCTTTAATACATTGTTTAACAGCTGGTAAATTATTATTAAAGCATATTCACATTCAGTATATATTTTTTGTCAGATAAAATTGTAAAATTGTTAGGGTGAATTGTCCTAATGTGGGTCACAGCCTAATTTGGGACACTTAAACTTCAGGTCTCCCCCCCAAAAAATGAATGCCAGTGAAATTATAAACGAATCAAAGCTGTACTAGATATGACCTAATATCTGCCCAGTCATAAATCAGGCTTAACATTGTAATGTACTACAGAATTCAAAATACAAAACATGCCCCACATTAGGGCAATATACCCTATGTGATGAAGACCAAGTTTATATAATGTAAAGCACTGTGTGAAAAACAGTACAGCATTTAAATGGTCTTCGTTGACACAGCACCATGGAGCCAGAGGTCAGATTAAACCAGGTGAACGGGGCTGGTGCCGTGGTGCAGCCCAAGACTAAACCCCAGACCAGAGAGCAGTGGGCCAGTAAGGTGGAGTTTCTCCTGGCTGTGGCGGGACACATCATCGGCCTGGGAAACGTGTGGAGGTTTCCTTACTTGTGCTACAAGAACGGAGGAGGTGTGTGTGAAAGTGTGAATTCATGTGTAAGATCCTTAATCATCATGTTTGCTATAGAATCATTTTTTTAAAACTAATAATTTGTTTTAAATAAAAACACAAAAATGATCGATCTTGTATATCTGAACGGGCTGGTTTGGTCTATTGGCCTTAGAAATTAGGTTAATAAATTCAGTGCTTTTATAGAGAAACCTTAACTTTGCTAAACTTTGTTTTATAATTAATACACGTTTTAAATGAATGCTTAATAAAATAATAACAATTGAAATAATAACTAATAATAATAATAATAATAATGTTTCGCCAGCGGTCACGTGGGTGTCGTAAAGCACGTGTGAACCGGAGACGCGAGATCTGAATGTTTTGTATTAACTTCACATGCTTGTATTTTCATTTAAAAGCGATTCATGTCATTTTAATGTAAGTCATACAATATTAGGTAAAATATAATATATATAGTTATTTCCTTTAGGATATGTTTGTGTGAAGACGAGGTAACGTCAGCTGTACGATCGCGGTGCATTTGAAGTGTTGACATGTGGATGAGGGACATTGACTGGTTGTTTGTTATATTGGATATTTGTTATATAGGGGCATTTTTAGTGCCGTATGTACTTTTCCTCGTCACCTGTGGGATTCCTCTCTTCTTTCTGGAGACATCACTGGGTCAGTTCACCAGTCAGGGCGGAATAACATGTTGGAGAAAGATCTGCCCACTTTTTGAAGGTCAGCAACAATGACATATTGCAAGCATGACTCTACAGCTGGTGTCTATGTTTTAAACACGTATAATTGACTTATGTTATTGATTTATAATAAGTTATTGTTTTTTATTTATTGTATTTCCCCCCACCCCCCAGTCCATAAGATACGGGTCAATTCAAGCGTTGCATATCATATGTGCTCCATTAGGTTACATTACAACAGCACTGATGTTACTTTGATGTTACTTTAACGTTGTACTGTAATGTTTGCTCATTACAGGGCTTGGTTATGGTAGCCAGGTGGTGGTCCTCTATACCGGAGTTTATTACATCATAATTCTCGCCTGGGCATTTTTGTACCTGTTTTCCTCCTTCACCTCAGAGCTGCCATGGGCCAGCTGCAAAAACTACTGGAACACAGGTACCACAAACAAAGATCGTTCTTGCATTTAAAAACACATCTCATTATGTGGCTTAAATTGGACTTTCTTCCTTTATAGAGCACTGCAAAGAGTTTATCAAGAGCAACGTCACCGAATACACTCTGGGGAAAAACACATCACCTGTCGTTGAGTTTTGGGAGTACGTTTATGGAAATATCTGATCCGATCCAGTTAATTAGAATGACTCAAAGGTGCTCAAATAAATTACAATGCCAAATTCTCATTACGCCTGCAGGAGGAGAATTTTGGGCCTGTCTGAGGGAATAGAACAGATTGGTACCGTACGGTGGGATTTGGCTCTGTGTCTCCTGTTAGCCTGGATCATCTGTTACTTCTGCGTGTGGAAGGGAGTGAAGTCCACGGGCAAGGTGAAAACTTCACAGAACTTTAGAAACTTCAAACCGTGACTGAAAAATGAGTGAAAACAACAATTGACTCATGGTTTGGAATGCGTTTACTATCTTTAAATTAAGGTCCAGAAGTTTCACAAGACAAAAATCAATACTGCAAACCCAGCAGGGAACGTTCTCAGAATGTTGGGTAACATTCTCCAAAGTTCTTCCAACTAAAATTGTTAACTGGAAAATAAGGCACAATAAGTATAAATATTATGTCTGTTCATTTACATAACAAGCCTGAGTGATTTTACAACAACTGTCGTGTTTGAATCGGGGAAACTGCCAGATAAACATTCATCAGTGTGTGCTGTGAGGTTCGAACCCATGACCTCCATGAGAGCTCCAGCGCTTGAGCTAGCGTAACTGAAGAATCTTCCTGTTTCTGTTCTCAGGTGGTTTACTTCACTGCTACTTTTCCCTATTTAATGTTAGTAGTGTTGCTGGTTCGAGGGCTCACACTCCCTGGAGCAAAGAATGGGATCGCGTTCTACCTGTACCCGGATCCCACACGCCTCGCAGACCCCCAGGCACTGAACTCTTGTCTTATACCCTCACACCAGTGTACCATACTAGCGTACTATTCCAAAGTTTTCACTGAAAATATACCATAGGAAGCATTTTTACTGAATATTTTGTCCACACTCTGTGTTGTTGATACTACTGCGGTTTGTTTTGTGAATTTCTTTTGAAAATATTTTGGTTTTAGGTATGGATGGACGCAGGAAGCCAAATATTTTACTCCTATGGAGTTTGTACTGGTGTCTTGACTGCTTTGGGCAGCTACAACAAATATGAGAATAACTGCTACAGGTACGTTTGCTTATCTAATAACACTAGCTTACATCACATATAACTGTGATGTGCCTGTTACTGCAGTAGTGTATTAAAGCTCATTGTTTATTCTGTCATTTTCTTTCTTTTAGAGACTGTGTGTATTTGTGTCTGCTGAACAGTTTAACAAGCTTTGTGGCTGGTTTTGCTATATTTTCTGTCCTGGGCTTTATGGCAGATGAACAGGGGATGGATATTTCAATGGTGGCTGAGTCAGGTAACAGCCATAATAAAGATTTTGCCCCCCTTACCTTTAAAAATAAAATGTTAAAATTGTTGTGGGCCTCTAAAATTAATCCACCCATCACTGTAGCTGACAGTCCTGAAAAACAACTGACAGTATTTTGCTTTTACATTAAATTTTAATAGTAATGTTAATATAATGTTTTTTGGTTTATCAGGTCCTGGTCTGGCGTTTATCGCTTACCCCCGTGCTGTGGCTTTAATGCCCCTCCCTCAATTATGGGCAGTTTTCTTCTTTATCATGATTATATTCCTGGGCTTGGATAGTGAGGTAAAACTATTTAGGATTATGTATATATAAATATATATATATGTATTTAATATGAAGTTGATTTAACATTATATACTTGTATAGATATTAAAGTATGTGTCTTCACCTTGTAAGTCACTTTGGATAAAAGCGTCCACAGAATGCCTTAATGTAAATCTAAATGAACCACAATTAAATTGCTCCTACCACATGACCAATATTAAAATAGGTAACCTGAGAAAGCTCACCTGTCTCTGTGACAGATGTAGACACTGTACACACATGAAACATACCTGGAAAAACATTCCAGTTTGTGCACCCAGTCCTGGAAGTGCATGATGTTAATTCTTCCATTTTGCCTCATTTGTGCCTCATTTGAACTTGATAAGTGAGGTTGACTGAAATCAGGTTGTCTGGTCTTTGGAGAGCCTGTGAATTCAAATTCAATGGCACAGGGCTGAAATCATTTGACTGTGTTTTTCCATGTTCACACGGGTGAATTCAATTAACATAGTGTTTATGCTAAATCAGCTGTTTTTTCTTTATTGCTTCAGTTTGTGTATCATGAAGCTCTCGTAACAGCTATCTCAGACATGTATCCCTCCTTTTTCCAAATGGGACATCGGCGTAAATTTCTGCTTTTGGTCATAAGTTCAGCCAGCTTTGCCATCGGCCTTCTGATGGTAACAGAGGTAAGAGTCACAACCTCAGGTTATGTACTTATTTACCTGCAGTGTCTGTAGCTGTCAGTCATTGTGATTCTGTCTGTCGCTCAGGGCGGTCTGTACGTCTTTCAGCTGTTTGATTACTACGCCTGCAGTGGAATGACACTTCTTACCTTTGCCATCTTTCAGTCCATCTGTGTTGGATGGGTTTATGGTAAAACATGGAGCTTTGTTTTATCAAAATAAAGCAGAGACTAAACGTTAGGTTAATGTTGATATTTGGGGACAGAAATGTACATGTTTGGCGCCCTCTTTTGAAATGATTTAAATATTGCACAAAAGTTTACCTCAGTCTGACAGGACTTTGTACTTTTATTTTGTGCTGCACTCTGTAACTTTAACATTAAAAATAAGCAAAAGTTATTTATTGGGCAAGTCCATGACAGATTATTGTTCAAATCTTTCTCTAAAGTGCAAAACAATACATTTATAATAATTATTTATCATTTATGCTGTTTGGCCTGATTTCCCTGGAAAGGTCACTTTGATTTCAGCATAATGAAAACTGTTAAGTTAACTGCAAGTTCTTGTTTCAAACAGAGGTGGCGCTAAAGAGAGAGACAAATATTACAGATTTCAGCTTTTTAATTTTTTGCCGTTCTGATCCCATTTTTGAAAACATTTTATTTAACCTAAAGTGACAGTTTGTAAATAAAAACAAAATATAATTTAAAATATTTGAGCATTTCTGTTTTTCTAAAACCGCCTTTTTTGTATTTTAGGTGCCGATCGCCTGTATGATGGCATTGAGGATATGATTGGATATCGACCCTGGCCGTTCATGAAGTGTTGCTGGAGGTATCTAACACCAGCTGTATGCACAGTAAGTATCATTTAAATGCTCCTTTTTTGTAAGTTGGTGCATTTTTGAACTTGCTAGCGGCTCCTGTAGCTCCACTGATAGACTCCAGACCCTAGAGGTATTAAAACACTACTGCATCTGCCACCTGCGCATCTGCGTCTGACACCTGTCACTTGTGTCTGTCTTTAAACTGACAGCGTTTCAAAAGCTGAGAGAAATCGTCTCCTCTACTGAGACTTTGTGACACAACATGCCACCCTAACTGAAAGGTCCCTGTAGCTCATTACTCCATTTCCTGTCTGTTTAGGGAACATTTATCTTCTCCTTGGTTAAATACACCCCTCTGAAGTTCAACAATGTTTACGAATACCCCTGGTGGGGTTATGCGATTGGGGCTTTTTTCACACTTTCTTCCACTCTGCTGGTTCCGCTGTGGATGATGTATTTGGTTTGCAGCACCCCAGGGTCTATGCGACAGGTAAAAATGATCTCAAACAATTCTAGCCTCAAGTGCTTCGCATTATTTAATTTAGTTTTAATAAGAAACTTACAAATGTGTAAGTCTTTTAATAAGACTTACAAATTTTTAAGATTTAGAGCGTTAACAACATCTTGTAATAAAACACAAAAGTTTCTAAGACGTTTTAACTATTAACTTTTAAATGGAACTAAGTTAGGGTCAACAAAGATCTTAAGATTTTAAGATGTTTTTTGGTCCTTCAAACCGCTATATAATTTATAAACATGTATAACGATTCTTAGTTAAAATAGCTTTTTTACTCATTTTACTAATACCATCTAATAATCATTAACCTGGTGCTTAAACTGTTAACATTTCCTTTTGTCAGCGAGTGAGACTCTTGTGTACCGCCGCCGAAGACCTGCCCGACCCCAAACACCCCAAACAGAAACTAAACACTCAGACTTTTGAGACGTTCACAGAGCTCCAAACACTACGACCTGTTCACACCCCAAACGCCCTACCTCAGAGAGACATCCACTAACTGTCCAACAGTCTGTTAAGCTTTCATCTCCCCGGCACACTCACTGTCACGGCATACAACATCACCACAACATCATCACATCTAATTGTTTACACAATTCTATCGATGTGGGAATAATTATGTGATTAAAATGTAACTCAGATAGTGATTCTGTTGTGGTTAGGTTTGTTAATGTAAGCAACAGTTTTTATCCAATTATTTTACAGTTACCTTTGAGGAATAATATTGAGCACAAATGCTGATATCTGCGTGTTTTGATGCATGTAATGTGTAGTGAGAGAATTGAATGCTTTTTTTGATTTTCTTATTATTATTTTATGTAAGTTATAAAGACCGTTTGTCATGCATTCAGGTCTCTTGAAAAAGGAATCTGTCAGTCTGGTTTGTATGTTTTATGTATAAAATGTGAAAAAAATGATGAGATAATCTAGTAAAGACACAGATACTGAAATACTGACTTACAAATTACGCAAGACCGCCACCTGCTGGATAGCGCATAAATGACATTGTCATTTTATTATAAGCCGTATAATACAAACTTTATAATTATAATGGCTAAACATTTATTTAGTATTTTAATAGTTTTTTTAAATGAATGCGCCATTTACTGGACAAGAAAGATTCTTATTTATTATAATGAAAATATGATCTCGTATATGGAGGCATAAAATGGACAAAATGTAATTTGACTGTAATAATATTTTGTGTGTGTGTGTTACTGCTTGGTTATAAGAGCATTATTTAATGTAGTACATTTCTTTAATGTTTATTAACTGTTCTACTAACTACAGAGTGCTGGACGTTTCATATATATTTATATGCATATATATATGAAGCGTCATTCTTCAGTAGTTAGTGGAACATTTAATAGAACATCTGGACTTTTTGAACGTTCTCAGAACTTTCAAAACAACAACAATGTTTTTGTTACTTTACAACGTTAAGGAAATGTTTGTGCAACATTTAAAACTGGTTAGCTGGTACCAGGTTAACTGCATGTAGACTGATGTCACAGATGCTGACCTGGTTTGAGTGGACAGATAAGCTGTTTGGTGGCTTCCATCCAGACCAACTCTTTCTAAGCCAGTGTCGGATCTGCGATAAGCTCATATGTGCTAATGCCAAACACACTGTTTAGAGGCTAATCCCTATTAGGAACATGTGACTTCTCACACCTCTGACATCCTGCAATGATTTTTTCCTCCCATCTGCAGCTACCTAATGCTTCCGCTTCATTCCCAATTCCATTTGATGCTAATTAAAACTGATTTTAAAGTGACAGCAGCCCCAGTGTCTGAATCATGTATATTTAGCACAAAACTCTACATTTGTTTTCTGGTTAATAATCTTAAGTTTTCTTATTTCCTAGACAATTCCAAAAAAATGTTATCACACAGAAAAATAGGTGTGTGTTAGCTTAGATGCTATTTATTATTTGTTCATAATAATGATCAAACTCTAGCCTGTTTTTAATCCGAATTGTATTTATGTATTTGTTTTTTAAATTGTGGAACCAATGAACAGGCACAAAAAGTCAGTTTCGACGTGTTTGCCACCTGAGGCTCGCCGTGGTGTCAGACATTAACAGACATTATCTGTTGAACTTTCTCCTCAGAATCACCTTTAATTGATCTAATCCTGTGACATGCTCTGAATCTCTAATTGTTTGATACCATCTAACGCAGATTAATTACTGAAATCAATTCAATTACCAGCTAATTGGAAAATGGAGTTATTTGGAAATTTAAACGGCAACAGAACAGCTTCATCTTGGAGTCGATGTCTCTGCGAGGAGAGAGTCGGATGTGTCTTGCTGGGAAACCAGAACAGCCGTATAGCACAGGGACTATATTTCACCATCATAAAGGACGCTCACTCTAAATACTTACGTTTCCCAATCAAATGGACTGATGGACGGATAAACAACATCTAGGCCGAGTCTGTTAGGATATACACAAGTCTTTTTCTTCAGAAACGTGATGCTTATATTCGTTGCTGTTGGTGATCGCATTAAGTAATTGTAAGACCTAGTTATCCAATGCTTGAGAATTTGTCTATCTTCGTTCTAGAATGTGTATCAGCATCAAAATAATGGCAACTTTTTTCCATGAAGGAATTGTAGAAAGTGGCAGGACATTGATTGTGGATGGTGTTTGTGTTTAACACAAAAAAATGAAATATTCATGCTTTGCCTTGAATCAAAGACTTTATTTTCTACAAAGGTGTGAATCCAATCACTTAGTATTGACGGGTTAGAATCACTCACGGTGTTTAACAGCTTGTCAGTGTCTCTGCGTGTCTGTAAAGGGATCATCACAAGCTTCTTGTGGCTGTAAATCCTCGCTGAAGGTGTTGACACACTTCAGATGTTGATCTGACAGATGGGGCGGCTGCTTCCTGTCTGTCTAAACCTCCCGTTTAAGCCTCTGACTTATTTGCTTAAAGCTGCAATTTTAGCTGTAACTTGAATGTGTTTTAAAAAATAAACAACAATTAGTTATGGAGAAATTCAACAATACAACAGATCAGTGTTTAAACTGCCTCTGTAACTTTTTACGTTTTTACAATTTTTTACAATTTTACGTTTTAAACAGAGTTGGTTATGAATTGCAGCTTTAACTGTAATGTTTTAAATGTCATATACAGATTCTATTCTATCCTATATATACAAACATGAATTCAATGTGATGAAATGTGATGTGATAATTATAGTGTGATGTCCGAATTATAGTCCATTGTAAAGCCTGTCTTTTAAATGAGAGCCACATAAAACTGCTTATAATTTATACGACATCTAATTGATATAATAAAACAGCATTAAATTTAACACATGCTTTTATTCAAAGCGACTTGCAGTGCATACAAAGTACATTTTTATCAGTATGTGTGTCTACTGTGTGACCATTGTAACATTACAGGAACGCTGTAACACTGCAGGGAAACTGTTACACAACAGGAAGGCTGTAACATTACAGGAACACTACAGGAATGCTGTAACACTGTAACAGGACACTATATACAGAAACATTACAGTAGGCATTAAGAAAACTAAGTATATGAATGGCAAAGCATATTAATGACAAAACAACAGCATTTCAGCTGAACAATTCAGCACTGTAAGACACTTGTGTTCTTTCTATATGTATTTGTTCATGCAGTACATGATTGTTTCTATTACAATGAGTGCTCAGAATGATATGCATGGTTCAGACAAGGAAGATAATAAGGGTTAGTTAAGTTAGTTAGTAAACGCTTAACACGTTAAACCATGCTGCTTGGAATGAAGGAGTTGGCTGGCCAAAAAGATCTAGGAAAGGGGAAAAGGTCAGAAAACATACGAATAGGATAATTAGATCTATTAACCCTGGTAAGGAGTTGCACATTAGCCAAAGCCATTGGTTAAGTATTTTAGCACAATCAACACATATGTAGTGTGTGTGTTCACTAGTATTCAGTACAACTGCATGAATTGCGTCACCTACACTAATAGTCACCTCGACTATTGTTCGATGTTGGAATTTTTCAGGAAGTCTTTAGGAATATTCTTCAGGGATGTTTTATCATGCACAAACCCTGAAACAGAATATCATCAATTTTGTTAAAATTGCTTCCCACCAGGATGTCTAGACACACTTACGACTGCCATGAAAATCGACAGTGATTTGAGGAAGATTAGAGTGTTGGAACAATTTACCCTCATTATGGCGGATAATCAGATCTGATTATTTCTGCCAAAGTTCTTTAGCCAAAAGTCTCCAGGTAAATATATTATCTCTAGTAAATTCTGAGAGAAAATATAGTTGAGAGATGCATTGGTTGACTAATGCAATGTTTTCTTGCATCATTGCTCTCATTTGGTAGTAGATGGACGTTTGTAATGCAATATAATAATAATTTTATTCAGTGTAAAATATCCCATTCTTCATTGGTAATTTTGTGTGTATTAACTAGATTAACTTACTCATGAATAAATGCAATAATGTGTTAATGTGGCATACGCTGTGTTATTCTACAGTTTTGGGGTTATATATGTTATATTATTATTATATATGTTATATTATTCTTAAATTATCTGCAGAAAGAGTTTAAAATAGTTATAAACTATAAAATAAATTAAGATTTTTTACCATTTTTTGGTAATGTTGGGAAACTGTTGGAGAATGTTAGCCAAGAATGTTTCCTGTTACCTGTGTTATCTGTAGGCATGAAATACATTTTTAATTTAATTAAATCTTTACTTTGGACAAATTTTATGAATGTGGAATATTGTTAGAATACAGACAAGCTGACAGGTTTACAGTACTGTCAAAATATTGTGTTTTGTATGAATAAAACACAACTAATATTTCCTGTCACTGTTTACTGTTAATCTTCTGTCTGTCAGCTTCTATTATAAACTGTGTGCAAGATTCTCTTATTTAAATCTCTTTATTCCACAGCATAAAAACAATACAAGCAGAACAACACATGGCCTAATTCATATTGTTTATAAATGTATAAAATAACACATGAAAAAGTTGTTCAATATTAAAGCAGTTCTTTTAACTTGTGGCTAGACTTTTAAAACTTTCTTATGTTCAATATTAAACAGGCAGCCTAATGGTTAGACTATAATCTGTTTCTTTCCCTCCTGATTTGGCAGCTAGCCGATAATCTCTCAGAAAGGTATAAAACCACTAAACTCAACATGTAAAACAGACGACCGGTGATTTGTGTGGCATCTCGAGAGAGTTCAGCTCCACTTTATTACTGCTGTCTCACCTCCCTGTTTATAATATTAATTGTGTGAGGAGATGAATGGAACAGAGGGTAAAAACTTCTACATCCCGATGTCCAATAGGACGGGGCTCGTGCGAAGTCCCTTCGAATATACGCAGTATTATTTAGCTGACCCGTGGCAGTTCAAACTACTGGCTGTTTATATGTTTTTGCTAATCTGTCTCGGATTTCCCATCAACGGATTGACGTTGTTAGTTACAGCTCAGCACAAAAAGCTCAGACAGCCGTTAAACTTTATTCTGGTTAATCTCGCTGTAGCCGGAATGATTATGGTGTTGTTTGGATTCACCATCACAATCACTTCGGCTGTTAATGGGTACTTTGTCTTCGGGCCCATGGGTTGTGCTATTGAGGGCTTTATGGCAACTCTAGGAGGTAAGTTAAAAATTAATTTTGTATGGATGTGGTTGTAGATCAAAGACCTCAACTATGTTCTTCTTCTCTGGTGTCTCTGTAGGGCAAGTGGCTCTTTGGTCACTGGTGGTTCTCGCCATTGAAAGATATATTGTTGTCTGCAAGCCCATGGGCAGCTTCAAGTTCACATCTTCACATGCTTTGGGAGGAATTGGCTTCACTTGGGTCATGGCAGCTAGTTGTGCTGTTCCACCACTTGTCGGGTGGTCCAGGTTAGTCAAC
>JBAJNP010008376.1:4723-20387 GCA_036877545.1 Yasuhikotakia modesta | reverse complement strand
GTTTAGACTCGGAGTCTCGTGTGAAGGTCGAGAGCCGTCCGTCGCCAGCCGCACGGCGGGTCTGAAACGAGCCCATCACCTAAACAGATCGGAGGCTTTACTAACACGATAAGCTTTTCTTTCACATGCACGCAGAGTCTCAAAGGTGAAGTATCGACCCAGTGAACAAACCAACCGGCTTCATCACGCCCGCTAATCTAATCACAGGACGGACAGAGAACACAGTTAACTCCAGAATAAACGCTGTGCAAACACGCCTTTCATGCGCTGATAGAGAGACGCTAGTCTTTAAATAAAGCGCTAATGCATCGATCAAAGCATCAGTCGCGCAAACTAGCAGCGCGCGATTGTTAGCGAAACCGGCCACTATGGCGAAGGCTCTCGAATGCTTACGTAAGCACGTAAGGTGACGTTCGGCCAACCGGATTGGCTAATCGGCGGAAGCGCTTAAAGACAGACCGGAAGTGGAGAAAAGACACGCCGACGCCGTTCAAAATGCGCGTCATCGCTTCAGTATTACTCAATAATTACGTAATAGTGACTTAATATTAAACACGATAGCGCCGTCACGCGTCTGTCTGATATTGTTCAGACACGACCACCTTTAACACACAAACAAACGACCCTCGTGCTCTTTACAAACGGGTGCAGGTCGTGTTCACGTATGTTGTGTTCGTTTGTGCTGAGCATACATGTTTAAAACTATACACTGAATTATGATGTCAGATTATAGTGTCTAACGTAAGACATTTCTGACCTCATGAACACGATGCAGAAGATCCTGCTGTACTGAGTTACAGTGTCACACACACGTGCATCTGTTAATGCCACCGATGGCACAGTGAGCATCGGGCAAACCGATGACTTTATCTAATACTGAGAGCTTTGCTGCCATCTAATGTCCTAAACAAGACGTGCAGCTACTAAACAAATGGCCGTTTGGTTCTTCCGCGTCACTGAAGGACAGTATGACGTCACTATGAACGATTACTGCGTACGTCAGCGTCATCTGGTGGTTACGATAAATCTCACACACATGAAACCAAAGTCCACGCAAGGGGTTTATTAAAGAACAATCCTCTAGAATATAAAACCATTTTCATAGTTCATAGTTAAGTTAAAATAGCTGGAAATGAATCGTTTCAAAGCTTGTAAGCAGGATAAAAATGTGCAGCATGTAACATAACCAGCAGGTTTTTAATGTCGTACCAAAGGCTGATTTTTTAAACCCATACAAAATAATCATGTACAGTTTTTGTATTAAAATAGAAAAAGATATTAAATGCCATATTTGTTTATGCCACAATAAAATCATCCATTTAGAAGAATATTGTACAAAATGGTAGAACAGTTAAGGGCTACATGCAACAATACTTCAATGCAAACTTATAACACGTGTGATAAATGAATTTGTGTTTATCTGAAGCTATTACTGACTGTATTTAGTGACACAAACTTGGGGTTTATTATATTTCTATTGCAAAAAGCAGTTGTAATATTTCTGCAACATTACAGTTTTTGTATTAACCACAATAATACAAACAACCACTTTTCTTAAGGTTTTAGTTATACGCTCTCTGTTGTCAGTCTTTGGATATGCTAACTGTGCTATATAATAATAATAATAATAATAATAATACGCTAAACTAGTTTACAAGCATTACACCCAGTAGTTATCTTAAGTATCTTTCAAAACGGGAGGATGTGGGTTAGTAAATATGTGAAATAAAATCCATTAAAACACAAAATAACACAAAATAAACCTTCATTGTAGAGTAATACAGGAAAATAAACGTATTCAAATATGATATGTTTGATTTATCCATAGTGATTGTAAGCAAGCAAACAAATTCACACAGTAAAACACAAAATACTTTGTTGAATATATTTTCATCTGTACAGGTTCTGAAAGCTTGATAAAAATAAATACATTTTGTGGTGCGATTGTACGCCATCAGATGCTTATTATTCTAGATTATTCTACAAATACTGTCTCTCCAGAAGATTAATATTCACACAAACTGTCCTTAAATCCCCAAACTGAATAAAAGTGGCCTTGCAGAAGCAGTATTGCTGTTTAACCACAGTGACGGGTAACATTATCACACAATTTGTTACAAAAATAGTTGCTCTGTGGTTAAAGCACAGTGTAATATAACAGTCCAGTTCATTGCTTTAATACATAAAGGCCTCTCCTCGTTCTCTCAGCGGTAACACTGCAAAAAATAAGATATGCAAGCATGTGTCCGTCTTCTGATTGTTGCATAATGACACTGTGTTCTGTGATTCCCACAGAATTCCAGGATTTGCTGGTGCAGAGATTGATTTTATACACGAGTTGGTTTGTGGCTACATCTGTTTCACATTCGTTGCTCATTGAATGTCTTGCTGTGATAGTTACCTTGTTTAGTCATGAACAGAATGAAGCGTGAGGGTTTACTAACAGTGGATGTTCAGACTCTCTCTACACGACTGGGGTCATACGCATCTAAAGACAAACACAAGATATATTGAGCAGTGACACAGAAACACAATGTGTAATTATCTTTATACATAATACTGACCTGAAATACACAGCTCGTCATCATCATCTTCTATGGTAGACGCTGCATTATCCATGTTGACCACCGGTGGCAGTGTAATCTCTCTTTTTGCTACCATGCCACTGCGGGGCTGTGGGATTGGACGGGCCGTAGACTTTGGTGACTGACTTGTTTTTCCTTGAATCTGTTCGTGTACCAACACTTTCTCTTTCTTCTCAGTCTCATCCCTCTCTTGCATAAAACTGGTTACATCCTTGTTTTTTTCTGCTTCATAATCAACAAACTGTTCTTTCTCCTCCAGTGTTTGTTCCTCTATAGTTAGTTCCTCCACTTCAACTTCTGAGCCTGGTTGTTCCTCTGTCTCTTTGGCCTCAGTGGCGGTTCTCTCCAATGACTGAGAGCCTTCTTCTTCTGCACAGATACTGTCCTCCATGGAAGCTTCATCACTGGTAGGTAAAACAGAGAGATGAAACAGAGAACACAACTGCAAATGGTCCTCTGTTACTTCTGTCATCTCATTAACAACCTTCTCTTCTCCACCAACACCCAGGATCAGTTCCTCATTGTCTGTCAGGGGAAGTGACAAACATAAGCTACTTATGGGAAATTCTATCAGCTCCAACACTGAGGGAACTCTGTGGTCGTGTTTCTCTGTACTATCTAAATCACCTTCAGACACCTCTAGATCACGTCCAAGATCTTCCTCTGTCTGTTCTTCCACAGACCCATCTGGCACTTCCTCAGACTCTCTACTGACATTCTTCGTCTCCTCATTTGAGCTCAGCTCTTTGGTTTGTGTTGGAAAGGCTAAACTGTCTGTGATGTCTAAATTTGTTTTCACCTGTTTACCATCACTCTGATCCACAACCAGGGACTCCACTGGAACGGCAATTCCTAGTATCCTGGCAGCCCGTTCCTCAATAGATTCATTTTCAGGAATGCCTTTGGCACACTGGACTTGGTACAGGTTGCTAAGATCTTCTGTCTTCCTGCTGTTGGCCTTCTCTTGGCTCAGAAGAGTCTCAAGATGTTCATCTGCCAGCGTCTTTTCGTTACTCCAGCTGAGGTAATCTGAATAAAAATGGTCATCATCATCTTCATAATTTGCTTTGAATCTACAATGAATACTCTTGATGGCATGGATATGTGAGGACCTCCCTGATCTAATAACCTCTTCACTTTCTCCTCCAGCTTTCTTCTCATCGAGGGCTTTGGAGTTAAAGACATTATTATCATTCAAACTTTGAGTACCTTCAGCAAACACGGGGCTTTGTCTGCTCAGATCTCCACTGCTGTCTGAAGATGTGATGTGTAAGGTCTCACACATCTCTGAATTGTCTGAAGGGCTGGTTAACATCGGGGACTCAGGACTTAGGTATGTGGGCGATCCAGAGATCACAGTGTCTGGAATGGCAGTGTATACAGTTAAACCAACATCCTTAAGCAAGCATTCCTTTGGCACTGGGATATCCTGCCTGTGCGCCCCTGGATCATTTTGGGAAACCTCAAAATGTGCATAATGACCAGCTTTAACTTTGGGAAATTCCTGGGATTGGGTGTCTAAGTTTACCTTTGCCTGGGAAAAAGAACTTTTTATTTCTCTGTATTCTGGAAGTCCTTCTATTCTGACTCTACTTCCTATATCTGGCATTACATTTAGGTTGTTTCTTTTTAAATGCATCTCTGTGACCTGCACTACATGTGACTCATGACCAGTTTCCTGCTTCATATCAAGTGGAGCAGTTTCCTGACTTCTGATGTTGACCTCTCTACCGAGATCAAGAACATTGTTTAATGCCTCATCCATCTCCTCTATGTTCTGGTCAACGTTTGGACATTTGCCTGTTTGATCTTGTATCTCCTTATTAAAAGATTCAAGCTCCCCAATGGCGTCCCATCTTCGTCTGTTTACTGGCTTTAACAGGAACTGTCCAAAAACTTCTTGAGGATCTGGTGTTGCTTTTCTCAGCAGGCGATCTGGAGAAGGTTGTGACTGGGATAAAGTTGGGCTTCTTATACTTGAACTGCTGCCGGTCCGAGTTCTGAAGAATGCACTGTTGCTGGAAGGGTTGAAATCTTTTTGACCTGTTATGGGATATCCACAGTTGCCACCACAGTCATCTTCACCTTCATCAATTGTGGTTGTGTGGGGGGAGGAACGGTGATTTGATGTCTGTGGGGATTTTTGAGAATGGGAGTTTCTGGAAACTTCTGACGAGCCTTTCTGAGTTTCCTGGTTCCTGTACTGATCTTCAAGCCAGGGTCTTGAATAAAACACTTCATTGTCCTGGCCTTCATTAAATGACTTAGAATGCATAACCTCTTTCCTCAGGGGGGAATTCTTACAACTTCTACTGCACATAGAGCTACTGGACTGTATTTCTGTGTCCCTGCTAACTGGGGTTTTTGAATGGTTTTGGTTCTCAGACTGTATCACTGTGTTTTCCATTGAGCTGGCCACTTTTTCATTGTTATTTGGGTCAGAGTCACTTTTGTTTGCTTGCATATTAATTGGCACAGAAACTAGACAAAACATGGTCTCTTTGAACTTCTTCTTAGAGTTTTTCCTATTCTCAGCTACAATCTTTGCCTCAAATTTCTTCACTTGTGTTACTGTCTCAAAGGAACCCTGGTTTGTGTTAAAGTTCTGTTGCGCTGACATCTGATGAACGATTGTATTACCATGCTCACCTGAATCCCTGGGGTAATTTTGGTCAGGCACTATGTTGGAACTTTGTGTCTCTTTTAAAACTTCCTTGTGCAAACTGTCCTCATTAAAACAGTCACTCATATTGCTTTTACATTCTTCAGTGCAGTCAAATGCTCTCTCTTTGTGTTCAAAGGCACTGTCCCTGCTCTTCTCAGCTACCTGGTTGACTGGAATCTCATTCCTGATGTTTCTGATCTTGTCTGCATCTGTCAGGGAGCTGCCATCAATTCCCAGCCCTGAAATGTGCCTGACCCGGGGGTCATCAAAGGGAATGTACTGAACGTTACCCATCCGTTCATCGCTGTACCCTGGATACGCCTGTCTCCTGCAGGGCATGCTTCGCTTTCCATCTCTGTAATGATCTGGCCAAGCCATCCCGGTCTGCCTAATAAACCATTCTTGCACCTCTGTCATGGCTGAGCCCTGCATGTATGGGTCTCCCCTATACTGCTGGTTAACCATTGAAATGGGATAAGACCTGTGCCCTCCCTTAACCACAGGTTGCCTCCTATAGGAGGGGGGAGGGATATAACCAGGGGGCTCTGCTCCCGAGCCTCCGAGTTCTTGTACAAAGTATTCTTGCCTTGAGAAGGGCAGTGGAGTCCGGTCTCTGGCCCGAGGGGTAAACTCTCCGGTGAGCACCTCTGTGCTCCCACGCATCTGCTGGTGTGCTTCATAAGATGGAGGCCTAAGGGGTCGACTGAATCTGGGTTTCAAAAGTGGTGCAGACTGCGCACCTGATCGGTCTGTCCACCTCTCCCTTCTCTCCAGCTCAGTGAGTTGCTCACCATGAGGGTCTCGCGTGTGGTGCCCATTTAACCTGTAGCTCCTATATGGATCCTGCCCGGAGGTTGGGATGCTTAAGTACTGGAGACTTTCTGATTGAAGAACCATTCTGGGCAGTGACTGGGACATGCTTTTGGTTCTGGGCGGAACAGCTCCTTCAGCTGTCCTTGGCCTGCGTTGCTCCTCGTTTTGGGAAAACTGACGGCTCATGCCGGTCACTGGACGCCACTCTTCCATTCCCAAGCTCTGGTATTTCCTTTCAGCAGCGATCCTCCATTGGTGCAGGGCCATCTCTCGCTCCCTCGCACGCTGTCTGGCACGATTATGCTCCTCGGTGCTTAAGGCAGATTCCGGTCTCCGTTGTGAGGCCTCTGGCTTGCTGGGAACCCCTCCTGCACCTCCTCGAGGGTCCCTGAGATCAGCATAATCCAGGAGAACGCTGAAATCTTGACCTCTTCTCCTCCAGTAGGACACATCCTGCTCAGATCTAGGCTGAGAATGAATGCCTCTGTAGCTGTCGTAAAACCTGCATTAAAAATACACAGAAAGAATTATATAAGAAAAATCAAAGGCTTTTAAAGGCATTTGTATGATTTGTCAGATGTATATTTTTATTAAAAAAAGAATAAAATATCTATCTATCTATCTATCTATCTATCTATCTATCTATCTATCTCTGACAAATTCTACAAAATCTCTTTTACAACAAATTCCTCTCTGAAGCTGTTCTGCAGTAAGGCTGGCAGGACTGCAGGTATTCACATTAATATGCATGATGTTTTATTAATAATGCCGTTATATAAGACGCCATAGAAGTGATGAATATTGATCTGGCTCGTGGGATGTGTAGTTTTCTCGGGCTGCAGATCTGAGCATGCGCAGCAGGGGGCGCTGCGGGATCTCAGAGGAAGATCTGCTAAACATAGTTAATGAATTCATCAGCTGCAGAGAAACAGAGAGTGAGTGCAGAACTGCAGAAGAGTTCAGGATTTCATGTCAAAAATATAAGATAAAAGAGGAGGGGATGAATTGTAATGATAAACTGGAAATTGGGTCTTCATGTTTGGGTACAAAGAGTAAGTCTGACAGCTTAAGTTCTTCATCATCTGAGAGAGTTAAACATCTAAACAAGCAGGGCACACAACTCACCTGCTGTCTGTGCTCAGACCCTCTTCCGGCAGATGTCCGTCTCCGAGGTTACCGTTGTCAGCGTCCAGCGTCCTCTGTTTCCTGTCCCGGTTCTCGGTGTCACCGGGGAACCCCCGCGCCGGAGCCGGGCTGATCTCTCCACCGTAAACACGGTTCCCCCTGTAGCCATTTACTTTCTCCCCGATTTCACTCCGTGTTGGCAGGCATGTCTCGTAGGTTGCCAGGTGGGAGGAAGATGAGTGTGAAACGGGAACGTTGTTACTGTTTCTTTGTGGGACTTTGTATCCGTGGGAAATGAGAAGGTCTTCCACGCTGTACATGGCTGGTGGTGGGAGTGCGTGTATCAGATGAATTCAGTCCTAGTCCAGATGAGACCGGCTCACGGGCAGCTGCACGGGAGACGCCATCGCTGTGGGATGATGGAAAACAGGACAGAGATCAGATTTTTCATCTCTTCACTTTCTCTGTTCTCCATCCAGAACAGATCTCTGGATACCTCACGTGTAAAAACCTCTGAAAGTGTCAGAAAATCCTCAACCTCAACAAAGAGGCACTTCAAAGTGTTTCATAGGAGGATGTTTGTGATATTTTTCTGTTTTAGGTTAAAACACCATGTTTACCAGACAAGTTAAAGCAATTCTAGTGAAAGATGAAGAGAGAGAGATAGAGAGAGAGAACGAGATCGACCACCATTATAAAGGTTATAGTTTGTTTCTTGACTCAGAATGTTGACGTTTCTTTCTAAACTACAATAAAACAAAATGTTTTGTTATAATAACTGTGAAAGAGTCACAATATTCCTCACAGTCTTGCACACACCGATTTAAAGCCCAGCTCTCGTTGTGCTTTACACTATTATTTTTGTTATTATTGCATTATTTTGCGATCATTATGCTGTATGTTTATTAAGCCATTTAGTTTTGCACAACGCAGGTAAAATTAGACTCACACACACGTCTGTTGATCCCACAGCAAACACAACAACATTCAAAAGCCAAAAAACAGAACAATTATAGATAGTCAATGACAAACTGCCCTCAGCCCAGAACACAAGCAAATACATAAAACTGCAGATTGGTGAGACAGACTTCTGTTTTCTTATTAATGACCTGCTTTATAGCAAACACATGTCAGCGGCTAAAAATGAACACGAGCGCGAGTAGAGCAATGATGTCACCCCGATGGTTTCAGCCAGGACTCCACAATAACAGTTTGATTCCACCCGGATATCAGGAACTTTGGCATCCCAGATTCCTACATTTGTCCAAGAATAAACAGGGCACATATTTTTGCCTTTCGCTGTCTGAAGATTATCGTATTTGCAGCTAAATATAAAGACACAAAATGATAATAACATTGAGCGTCTCACCTAAAACGACAGAACTGCAGACTGTAAGGGAGAGTGAAGAGCCAGTTCTGTCGTCCTTATAAACCAAACACACATTTTCAGATCCTGCCCCTCACTAACACACCCGCAGACCCGCCGCCATGACAGTATGGTGTCAACTCTTTATTCTCAGACCTGGTGAGATTTGTGTTGTGTGTTTGAGAGAAACTTTAGAAAGAGAGACTAAAGAAGAGCCAAACACACTTTTAAAGTAAACAAAGTTTTCACTGAGCAAACGAGAGATTCTGCCAAAAGTTATAAAGGTTTTTTTCAACGGTTTTCTCAACATTGTTGTCTGACTTTTTTTTATTGGATTAAAACAATGTGTGAAACATACCAAAATGGAGGCAGCTGGTTTGAGGAAAAGGGTTTAAAACACAAGAGAATCTGTGACACAGACAGAAAATGACAGGAATTAGCGTTTTGTTTTTGTTTTCCAGCATAAGTTTGTTTTGACGTGGACCCTGAATGGAGACCCCATCATACTAATGTCTCCTCACAAACTGCCTGATACCCGTGACATAAACATGCAAGTCTGAGACCACAAAACTTGCCTGGAAACCGAGTGTCTATGGGTAACCAAAAAACAACATGTTTTAACAAACTGTCCACTGTCCGCCCGGTTCTGCAAAAGTACAGAACCACAACCTGTCATTGTTCCATCCATCCACACAAAACACCTACGCTGTTCCTCAAGTCCACGTGCTCAAGAGACTGCTAGACAACAGTCTCTTCATCTCCGTGTTTTCAGGATGTGGGATTTGAGGAAAACCTGGAGGCCAGGAGGCGCTAAACAAACTTCACAGCTAAACACTGATAGCAAGATGAAAGATAAGAAGCCAAAAAAACGAATAAAAATAATGAGTAAAACAAACGTGTTTCTTCAAACGCAGGGGCAATATGTCCTTAAAGCACTTGACATGTTAGCCCACCACTGTACTGCACAATATACACTATATTACATATATAGATTAAATTCTATATAATTTAGTATAAACAGAATAAACCATAATCTGTTATTAATAACTTGAGGTTAAATTCAGTCCCTCTCATGATTTGCTCCACAATCCAAACAAAACAGATTCTGAGACGCCCTTCTGTAAGCAAAACCTTTTCTGAGGAGAAGGTTTACAAATAAAACTGCATTGTAAACACATTTAAGGACGTTTTGTAGAACGGCTCGAAGCTCTAATGAAATCACTGTCTGTATCTAATAAAATCGTTGTTTAAATCTAGAACCTCATTCTAATAACCTCATCTGTTCGGGTTCTGTACAACTAAACGCTTCATACATTAAACATCATCCAGGCTCCATCTTTTCTCCATGAAATGCGTTCCTCTGATGTTCTTGCGTTGACCCTACTGTTCCAGATTTAAAGACCAACACCCTGGTTTGACCTTTTCTGACCACTGAACTTGTTTGTCAGAACAGCTTTAAGTTTATAGCTTCATAAAATCCCTTAAATTCTTGCTTTGATGTCACGCTTTCATATCCCTGTTTATTTTCCTCTCAGAACCAGATCCGTAAACCACATCTGGAGAGACACACGGACATCATCCGGCTATTTAAACCATTGCATCGGGGCGCAGACTGGACCGGACATCCAAGCCATGTTATGTTTCAGAAATATCACATCATACGTTGTGCCAGAGCTCCAGTCTGATCACAAACCACCACACCACCAAGATAAAGAGCCTCTCCTCTCCTCTGTCATCTATAAGTCAAGGCCAAAGCGTTTAAAGGACTATCAAACAACACGTGAACGATTCTGAACGCCAGCTTCCCAATGGAGAGAAACCCAGTTGTTGACCTCAATCCTCTGTTCGTCTCTGCTGGTCACCCACTAACCAGTCGGTTTAAACAGCAGCTTTTGCTGACCTTAAAACCTGTGCTGCGTCTGAAGCTTTCAGCAGTGAAACAGTTAACCGAGGATTTAAACACTTTTGCAATGCAAACGCTGTGCGTAACTTGGCACCAGTTGTAACCTCTCCAGTCTCGTGCGCCATCAGATCCAACCAGCGCACATTTTGCGCACTGCGCTCGACCCAAAGCACAACATTCAGAGAACCAACAAGCTCTGCGTTTATGTATAAAACAATGCAACAAACAGACTAAATGCATGCCGCGACAAATGCGGGCACATAACGGGACCACGGTCGCATGTTATGATGGAGACGCCAGTCCGTTCATCCCGTCGTTCCGAGCCTTTACCGAACGGGTCAGTGCGATTTAACCTGTATTTTACCTGTATTTTACTCGATTTAACCTGGTTAAATATAAGATGTTCAAGTATAAGATGGTGCTGAAACGTACCAGAGATGCGCGTTCAGAGGACCCAGATCGGATGTGTTCAGCTCCGGTGTGTTGAGTCCAGTCTGTGCTCAGCATATCTGAGAGAGAGAGAGAGAGAAAGAGAGAGAGAGAGAGAGACGTGTGGGTCGGGTGTGGCTCGTCCCAATGTGTGGATAAAGTTTGAGGAGCTGGATACAGCCCCCATCCCACAAACACTCGTGCACGACGTTACCGTCACACATGTTGTTTAGGTTCAGCGTTAATGAAACGATCTGACACCATAAACTATCACCTGTTAAAATGATTCATGCATTAATGTCACTATGTTTCTAATGAAAACTTTGGATTGTTTGCTAGTCATTTCATCATTCTTTAAAATCAGAAACGTTTAATAAATGTTTTTCTATTGCTCAGTAGGTTCAGTTGTGGGTTTGTTTGCCAGAGACACATGTACACAATGCAAAAGACAGACAGACACACACACACAGACACACACACACACACACAGACACACACACACACACACACAGACACACAGTGAGTGTTTTCATGTCTGACCGTTCGCATTGTGCCATTTAAAAATCGCCCAAAAACCTGACAGCTCTCATAATATTGACACAGATGTTGCATATAACCGAATCCATGCCGAGGTTTTGTAACAGGAGTGAATGAGCTAAACCCTCTTTGCTTCTCAAATTTAAGTCACCAGAGTTGATCTGAGATGTGGTTTATTTATGCTTCCGTTCAAAGCGCCGGGTTTGTTATGTGAGGTCACCTTCTGAATGAACATTTAACCGCTCAAACCAGACCATTCTCAATCCCTAGTTGTTGCTTATCTGCTTCCTGTAAACGAATCCATTGTTTACGTCTCTCTCCTTTTCCTAAAGTTCAGATAAACATTGTTAAGGAAAGTCGGACCTGGTAGGGCCCGGTCCGCTTCTGTCAGTACGGTGGAACAAAAAACACACCACAGAAGAACTAAAAACTATCCAAGCATATTTTCCTATGAAGACATGTGGGACTTTCCCAAATTCCCAAATCTGGGCTCATAAAGCCAGCAATTAATTTGACCTCACGATAATGAATTTTTGTGATAATAAGGCGATGCGATATATCACAGTTACGTCCAATAAAAACATCACATTACAGTCACTTAATAAACGTATTAGCCAGACATCAGCTATTTCTTTACCCAATGATGCATCAAGGTCAAAACATCTTAAAATGTCTTAAAATGGGCAAATAAATCACATGCAATGGGACCGACAGCAAGACAAGTGTTGAGTTTTTAAGGTCTACGTGTAATTTGTGCATGAGGACAGAAGATACACGCCTGGCAGGGCTTTAGATGGCAATTCATCAGCTGTGATAGTTAGCACACACACTCACACACACACAGAGAGAGAGTGTCTCTCACTCTAGGTGTCAGTGTCTCTCGGCCAGTGTGCTTCACCTTGGACTGTCTGTTCGGTTCTCATCCGGTTCCTCTGGTGCTTACAGTCCGTCTGATGATTATTTAATTGCCTCCAGTTAATCTGTAAATAAATCAAGAGATTTATTTATACACACAGAACTGTGAACTGAGGGGGAATTCTCACACAATTAATGTTAAATGAGCGCATAACAAAAGCAAACAGACTCTTGTCTTCTCTTCACGCTATAAAACAGAAACAATAATAATAAATGCTTGTGTTTGTGGTTTGACATACTTTTCAATATGTCGGTTCTATCGTAATCGTCTTATTACTCAGCCAGACAGAACAAACAGCAAAACACAGACTTGAGGTTTGGAGCTGGAAAACATTGCAAGGTCTCGCTGTAATTCCTTACTTGCATAAAACGAAGTTTCCAAACACGGATCTGTCGGAATAGCCACCAGCACTACTAGACATATTCCTGACACGGACTGAAATCCGGCTCCAAAGTGAACCTACAATTTTAAGCGGCTATTTTAGGGACAGCAGAGTGGCCTGTGGTTTTTGGATCCGAGACGTACTCAAGACTGTGGAGTTACCCAGACGTATTTAACTGAGACGGTCTCCACACCGATCGACACGTAACTCTGTTAAATAGGAAATTGAGAAACCAGAGAGAACATTTCTGAGATGTTTGGGTCTGGCGTGTTTGCGGACCAGTCTGTTGTTGACAGGACGCTGCTCGACATGTTATTGTTTAACTGGAAACGTGGATTTAAATGATTACAGCGCATGCGTTTACAAATTAGCCAGCGATTAATCCTGCTAGTCAAGACTGTTTAAATCTGGCAACGGTGGAACTTAAAGTATGTTGGTATGTGCCACTCAGATGTGTCATTGGTTAATCTGATGGCCATCTTTGTTCACATCTGTTACACTGAATCTATTCTCCTCCATTTATTTTGTATAATTAACTTTTGCTCCACACAAACAGAATGAGAAAAAACAGAAGAGTCTGACACAAAACTCCTTCTGACCGATCAAATGAAAGAACCACAACTATTTTCTTTAATTATAACAACTAAAAACAAACAAGCACAACACATTTCTCAGATATAACATGTAATGTCTGCTGTATAAACAAATGATGGACACGATCTCACACACGCATAACTGGCATTCAAAACACGTGATGGTTTGTGTAAACCACAGAACTGGCCAAATCAAAATGAGACTTTCTCTTATGCGACACACAAATCCATGAAGTGAGGTCGGCACATTTGGTTTCCACCTGCAAAAAACATCCAAAACGCTGTGTGGACGTGTTATAAAGCGACCGGGTGAGAATGGAGACATAGGAACAGAGATTAAAGCTCACGTTTCCACCTCAGCGGGGGCATCTGGATATGATGAGGTGGGACAGACCACTGGGGTGACGGGGGGTTGAATTAGACACATGAGGACCATGTAGGACCCACTAACCTCTGAACCTGTGCAAACAGCTGCCGGCTGTTGATATTAAAGCTCCTGCGATCTGCTTTGATGTAGGACACGTCCACAGGCTTCTGCTGCAAGAATCTGTGAACCAAAAACAGAGGATTTATAGACATTATAGGAGTTATACATGTCTTGTTAATCTTTCAGATGCACCGAACGAGAGCTGAGAGCGTCTGTGCTGTTACATAACCACCTTTCTACTGAGGAGTACAAAAACCTCACCTTTTATCCTTCACTGAACGTTAAATGAACGTTTGTGATAATGTAGAAAACAAATGATGAAACGTCTGACGCTAGACTATTAATCTTTGCATCCTGAAATGTCTGGTCAGCATTTATTTTGCACATCCATCTAAAGTCACAAAAACTCCCCATTTAAATTACAATTGGAAGATTTAAAAACACAAACATCACCGGCTGAAAGGAATCTGGAATTAGACCAGTGTCCACGAGCCAGCGGCAGATTAGGAAATACTTCCTGTTTATTTTAGGCTTTGTGAAGCTGAGCAGATGACATCAGTCTTTGGCCTGATGTCAGCATCGATATCTGTCAGATCTACAGCCTGGCCGGACAGCACAGCTCAACAGAGTCTCATTACAGTCATTTTATATACACACAAGAATTAATAAGACACAACTTTTACAGTATAGTGTGTAATCTCATAAACTTCACCCTCACACACACACTTTACTAGACTGTAAAATACATTACGACTGATGTGTGCTAGACGGAGGTTTCTTATTCGTCGAAACGCGTCTGTTAAACACATACATGCGAATGTAAATGTAACTGTACAGTAAAACTGACCAAGGCCGTTTGTGTTGAGTGATGTCACACATCTGTCTCCCTCTGCGTTTAAGTGTAAAGACAGCAGATAGGAATGGAAAAGAAAAAGGGAGTATATGGGACAGAAGAACAACACTAGATAGGCTTTTTGATAACCTCCATCTGGAAATGAACAAGCACACACAAAACAACATTTGCGGTTTGGAGCTACAATCACATCACTGCAGGACATGAGACAGTTTTGTGTTTGGTAACATGAGATTAAATTCCTGAACGTAAGGAAAACCGTGACAAGCACGTTTCCCGAATCTCCAGACATCACCGGCAGACCTGCTTTCATCATTAGATGTAGGACAGGGAAGGCATGAAATATTCCAGCAAGAACAGGGTGTTAAAAAAAATGACAGAGAGGGAAGCAGATATTTCGGGGGGAACATTAAAGATTCATTTTAAAGATGCACGACGCGTGAACCCACAAGGTGTTTCTGAGTGATTTTATTTCCTGGAAATCATCTTACCGAGTCGTCTTACACCTGCAATGTGTCCGCAGCGGCTCCGGGATTCTGTCTGCAGTAGGACTCTGAAATCACACAGAAAATCTGGGATTACAATTTTTCAGGGAAAGTAAATGCAACATCTGAGCCAAAATATAATAAGATATTGTGAGAGACTGTATAACATAACTATTTAACTAATAATTAAACTATAGTTAAACTAACTCATATATATTTGTGTGATTCTTAAATTGTTAGTGGAACGTTTTAAACACATTCTACTAACGTTCACGTTTTGATGACTCAAAAAACCTTTGAAGAACGTTACAGAACGTTCCCTGTTAGCTGGGGTTCATCTTCGTTTGTCCAAAAGGTCCGATTAACTCGCTTCTGTTGAAGCACAAAAGATTCTCAGAAGATTCTGGATCATTTACAGTCCAGCCGGTCCGACTGATGGCTGTAAACAAAAACACATTCATGCACTCACCCAAATCATTACGCAGAAAAATATTAAAATAGAAAATAACTTCCATTCAAAACACAAACAACAAACACAAATAACTTTCCCCATCAGCAGGCATTTCTCATTGGCATGCATCACGC
>JBAJNP010008375.1:0-20393 GCA_036877545.1 Yasuhikotakia modesta | reverse complement strand
TAGCACCCACCCAGCACACCTTAGAAACCACTTAGTAACACCATAGCAACCACCCAGAACACTCTAAATATAGCTTGGCTTAGCAACTGCTGAAAAAACCTTAGCAACTGCATAGAAACACCCTGGTATCCATAACAACCTAGCATTGTGACTGCATGTCTTACACAGGCGAGCGCTGCTCACAGTTTCCTCGGAAAATGTAAAAATCTATTTTCTTTGTTGGAATTGCTACCAGAGACTCTGTGATTACGAACTGTAGAAATTCACTGGCTCTGTCAATAGATTGACTGCGCAGGGCCAGAAATGAAATTGACTTGAATCAGCAACACATATACAGGCAGTCTGGAAACACAGGAGTTTTAGCATAATGAACAGCAAGTGTCTGTTAACACATCATAAATTGCTTTTTCTGTTTGGACTCTTTTTTTCAGTCCTCATGTTCAGCCACATACTGCATTTATTTTAACTGTTTTATTTTCTGTTGGAATGGGCTTTTTTTTCAGATCACTGCTCAGAATAGTCACTGGTGAGTGTTTTAGGACTGTGCGTGTTGGTGGGATCAGCATCATCATGGCATCACTTCCTGTTCTCAGTCGCATGGCTGTTCATTACAGGTGATCAGCTTGATAACATTTGTGTCCAAAAAAAACAGCCAGAAGCAAAGATACAACATGCCTTAGAAACAGTGTGTTAGATTGGACGTTTTTTAAAGAAGTTTCATTGTTGCTTAATCAGGAAGCACATGTTTGGTTTTGTTGTTGTTCTGAGTCTAGTTCCTAATGCGAAACACCTAAGAGGAGTCGACCCACTTCCTCCCTGTGAGGCGTTTCATCACCGCTTATCAACCCAATTACTGAGGTTCCATCAGTCAATTTGATACGTGTTGCTGAATAGTTTAGGTTAAGTAACTCGGTCCAGGAGAACAGCACTCAAGAGCAGCACTGCTAATATTCCACTTAGAGAAGGTTGCGTTTCCCATTTCGATCACTCAATGCACAACTGTTGAGAATTCACAAAACCACCTGCAGGCATTTGCTATTAAGGGAAAAAAATTACTCAAAACATGCTCTTATTGCTAAATTCAGGCTAGCAGTGTGTGAGCCGTCTGAATAAACAGACATTTGCACACCTGTTTATACTGTGTGCATACCGGACCGCATCTGGGGAGTCCCAGATAACATCATCTTGGCATCTTCTGCAGAGAATATAAAAAAACGCCCTCATCTGTTATTCTGCAGAGTCTTGGGTTTGGACTGCTGCATGTCTCAAAATCTGCATCCATCCATCAACCTCTGTCTGACATAATTTCCTCCCTGCATCTACCACTTGGGGTGGTTACAGTATAAACATCTAATGTGTGAATATCATAAATATTTATTCAGAGAGATGGACCACCTTACGTTCTTGTGTGAACAAAAATAGCTTCTTGCCACCAACATTATCTGGTTACTGAAGATTATGGGTAATGGTTCATAAGAGTTGGAACCATCTAAAATTCAATATCTCTTCAGTTTGGGTTACAGCTTAACGGGTATAAGTGTGTTGGTACTGGAGACTTTATCTCTCATAGTTTCTGTAATGATTTGTTTTCCGTTTAAGGGTTTTTATCTTGTGCAGGTTGTTTCTGAATAATTCATGCATGCAAATGATCTTCAGTTGCTCCAGTAAAGATTGTGACAGATATTGATTGATTTTCCTCAGCAGGAAATAGAAAATATGATTTTATTTTCTGTAAACTGTTTTAAGGGGCATCTCTCAGGCTAGATATTTTATCAGCACATACAGTGGTCTGAATGCTTCTTTCCAGCCTTAGTTGTCGATAACACCAGACGCCTGCATTGATACACACACATATTTAAAAGATTTTGAATCCTACATAGCTCAGGTTTGAAAACACCATCAGGGTTTCATGCTAGCTGAGGTAAAAGCTACAGTGGGGAAACGCCTCCTGCGGTTGAACAGAACAAGTAGTTAAAAGCCAACTGAGGCAAGTGCTTGGCTTACACATATAAAATAACCACTACTGCACAGTAAGAAGAAATAACCACTACTGTACTGTGCGGCTGTAGTTTAATAACTTTTTCTGTGAGCAGTTTGTTCTCATCACCTCTGTATCTAAGTACTGGTCTATGACTCTGTACTGGTCTATGAGTTAATTTAAGCTCCTAAAATATGGTATATTTCTGCCCACTGTGAATTTGTGAAGTGTATTTGAGCTTGCTGTGTGGAAAATCTGGCTGGAAATGACCTGTTTTCTGCCAGCTACATTACAGTTAAATAGTTGAAATAAATATTGTACTTTATGTGCATTCAATATTTAATGAAGGTTTTCATAGCAAGAATTTGGCAACCGATCATAAATTAATAAATACAGTATCTTGTGACCATTATGAGCTTACAGGGTTTGGCAGTAACATTAATAACAAAATCTGTAGACACTCTTTTTTCAGCCTGTGATTATTCTCCCAGAATCTGCCACAGAAAACAATGTACTTTTTTGCTTTATTATGGAAATGTCAGAACCATGAACTTTGTCTTGAGCCGTCTCCCTGACTCATGTTTGGTTCATAACGTCTCCAAACGTTCCCTCAGTACATTGGAGCTTCATATGAATGACATTTGATCTCAGCCAAGGGCCGAAACAGCCAATATCCACTAACCTATTTTATCCCCTAATTACACGAGCCAGATTGAATTAACAATCTTGCCTTAAAGAGCAATTATGGGTGGGTCACATTATGAATTGCACATTATTAGAGACAGAAAGAGAACCAAAGATATCAAGAGTTAAAAGAATCTAGAATTGAAAAAGTATTTTCTTTAGATTTTGTTGCCTCAGATGTTGTTTTTACAGTGGTCTATTATTTCACATTTCAGCTGGTCAGACTGTGAGACCAGTTTAAACCAGCTGAGTGGCCTGTTTAAGCCAGTTTAATGTGAGACACATGCTTGTTATGGTGAAATATATCCTTTGCAATTCTTTTTAGCCTCGCCTGCATTACCGTCGTGTGTCCAAACCATATTTTTCTGGAGAAAGCAGATCTTTCAGTGCAGAATTCTTTCATGACGAATGAGATTTTGAATTTATGACTATGAAAAGGCTTTACATTTTACACCATTAAAGTCATTTAAACACAATTTACTGTCTGACTTTATATTGCTAAATTTGCATACTAAAATGGTCGTTCATTACCACCCCACTATGTTATACTGTGGCACAGAAAAATAACTGGGATTATTAAATCACAAAGGCCGGGCTCCTTGCCTACATTTAGTTTGTTGAACAATGATCTATTTATCCAACCTCCGCTACGTTCACGGCTACATTTCTGTGCCAAACTTTAGAATCAATAAATTAATAACATGGACATTATCAGCATGACAAATAGAGGCAGAGGTGCCATTTTTTTTTTTTTGCTAATCTGTCTGTGGAAGTAATCAAACTGCTTTTTTAATTCATTTTTTAAGCCTAAATCTTCCAGAAGCACAAAAGGAAAGATCTCAGAAGCAGACAGAAAATAATGAGCTTTCCCACCGAACAATCTGGGTGAGCATGTGAGCGTCTTTGAATTACTTCAGTAAATGAATTACCAGGTTTTGTCTTGTAATGATACTGTGTGGGAAATACAGAATGTTTGTGTCTAACTCACAAACAACCTGTTTGCAAACGTATATCCTGCTTAATTCCTCTTTTATTCGTTGTTGAAAGTGACAGTCAGTGGCAAGCATTGCATTGTCGTTTTGTTTAGGTCCCTTAAGAGGGTGCATCAGTATTACTCGCTGTATTTGCAATAAATCTTTGCTATTGTAAAATGTGAGAATGGCTTTTGCCAACAATTCATCAGAGCTATAAAGCAGCAGGCGGCTGAATAGTTTTCATAAGGCAGTGAAGCGCTGATGCAATTTCTCCTATATGTCTCTCTGCCATCTTTATTTGTTATGACACAGAAATCAGTTTAAAAGAGTTTCATGTTTAATGGTTATGAATGCATAAAAAATGAATACAGCATTATGAGTTATGAATACTGCACAGTTATTTGTATTGTAAGGGGTGTAAAAATGGGGTATGCGTGGGGCGCTGCATACCTACATACACTTAAAAAGTCAGAAATAATGACAAAAGAAATAATCAAACCCTTATTTAAAGAAATAAAAATGAAATGTATATATTCTTAATAAAATATGAATTTTGTTGCTTATTAAAGGACAATAATATGCTAGAAAAGGACAAAGCAGGTGAAGACACAGAATATTATGACTAAACATCAAGGAAAATTGCAGATTTAAAGTAAATATTTTGTGAACTGTCTGATCTATTTACTCCTGAAGATGAGGACAGACAGGAAATGAGTAGAGAGGAGGTGTTAAGAACAGATAGCGCTGGCATGTGTGTTGTACTCCTCTGTTTCTCTGTTAGGATGCGTGTGAAGCGTCACTTATTGCATATCGCAAAAAACACACTGTTTAATACAGATCAAATTAATTCAGATGGAATTTTCTGGCATAGAAATTGACATTGTCTATTGAAATAGGAGACTGATAAATGAAAAATTAATACAGCATGGGTTGTCAATTTAAAGAGATAATTCACCAATAAATTTGTTGTTAATTCATTCTCCCTCAGACCATCCAGGATATAAATGACAGTCCAACACTGAAACCATGAAACAACAGTCAGTTTTTATCTGCCAAAATAATTTCCTTTCTTCATTTGCTGTTTTCAGCTTTAGAAATCAGAGCTGACAGAAATCCTGCTAACCGCTGCCTGAATTCATCTGTATACAGACGCTATTATCCCAGGAAATGTGTGACATCAGGCACTTTCGGCATTTAGCACCTGTTGCTCCTGATAGTGCTGGAGTTTAGCACACACGCCGCATTTGTGTCGATGGTTTATTCAGACACTGAGCCGAGGAGAGCCACGGAGAGACAGCCTCTCTCCGGCTCTAACAGATGGCTTAATAGCATAATTAAGTAGCCGTGTGCCTGGTTCCTGTTTACCGTCATTTTGCTAAGCAGTGACATCAGCCAATCACTCCGTCCCTCTCTGTAATCCCGTGCCCTCCCTCTCCCTCTTTCTCTCTGTCTCTCTCGCTCCGTCTCTCTCACATGCACTTACCCATGTAGCAGCGCAGCTCGCAGGCAGACGGCATGACCACCGTGTGCAGGAGCAGCCCGCAGCCTCTCATGTAGCCCACCGCAACTCTCACACATGCACTTACTCACAAAGACTCGCTCAGCTGATCTTCAGGAACGGCAGCCGATCATCAGAAAGCTGAAGGTTCTACTTTAGAGCGGACTCTTACTTTTTTGGTCTTTACATTTTTTAATTTTGAATTTATTCTTTATTTATTTCTTAGATTTTTAATTGTTGCTGCCACCCAGCAGCCCTCTCGCTGGGTTCAGGGGTGGTGGCAAAACCTCCAAAGGGCTGCATGAATGACACAACGCAAAGGCGAGAAGACCACCATCAGCATTCAGGAACACATGGCCATTGATGTTTGTCCAGGTCCAATTCAGCCAATCAAACAGATATCTGACTATTTCCCCCGTTACCCGCGGGGTCTTCCCCCCATAGCCCCTCCGGCCCTCAGCCGTGCCAGTTCCCTGAGAAGCAGCTCCACCAGTCAGAAGTCCGAGGGCCTGGCGGCGGACCCCGGCCGGGATGAGGAAGACCTGGACCAAGCCTTCGGTGCCACGGCTCTGGTGTCCAGCAGGAAGGAGGAGGAGCCAGATGTTGAGGGCTACGACTCGGACGACTCCAGTGAGTAGAGTTTAGTTTCTTGCTTCCTGCTCTTTTTCTGTGCTGCTCAACGATGACAACTGTTGCCGTGCGAGCCGTTATCAGAGACAGCTCTGTCTCAGGTTCTTATGTCATCATGTTTGTGAAAAGAGGAAAACCTGTTTGTTTTTCATCCAGCAGTGCTCAAAGAGCTGCTGTTTAACAGCCCTGACTGAATGCTGGGAAATTGCTGTGGTTGTTTTTGTGGCTTTTATTCTCTGGTTTGAAAAAGGGCATTACAGCTCTGTTCCAAAACGTAGTGAGCTTCCTGTTGCGTGCTGCCTACACAGGTAGCTCCCTTCTGAGACGGTATAACTGTGATGACCAAATGAGAGATGAATTTGAAACACTCAGAAGTAGAGACAGAACACTTAGTAGAGACAGAAGCTCACGTTTGCATCACACACATATGAGAAAGTTACAGGTGTTTGACACAAGCATGTTAATATTGAATATAGCCATTGATCCTTTAATTTAATGTGTTATAAAATACACAGCACAGTCTGAAATGGGTTTTTGATAAGATTTAGTTTTTTATCTACATTCTGCTGTATTGAGTAAATGCAAGTAAATTAATAATCAACATTTCTCTCAACTTCAGCTTCCATCTTGCACATAAGTTTTTGCACAGCTTGGTGAAATGCATTCTGGGATTGTATTATCCATGAGAGAGATTTGATGCTTTTTAAGAGTTTTTTAAGTTTTTTTTATTTTAGAATTTGGCCAAATAACTGGGTATCTTATAAGGCAGCATAATTTTACTATTTTGTGTTTGGAACAGTCTGTAGAATAGCCTGCGTCTACAATTGTGTCTAGCTTGCTAGGTTTTGGATCAGAGCCTCTGAGTTTACACAACACAGACTGAGCATCTGGGCTGTGTCCAGCTACAAATATTAGATGAGAGATGTTAATAATGCTGGGCTGCACTCTGTAGTGATGTATTGAAATCACAGTCTGTTTTTGTGATTATTTCATCAATCAATAAATCTTTAAAATGATTCTAGTGGGCATCAGGTGGTGCTCATCAGTTTCTGTTGTGTATCTGTGTCTGCGGAGCTCCTCGCTGCCCCAGATGTGAAGTTCATTATGGCTCTCCCCATCTCTCCTTTTGGAGGCTGGCGTTCAATCATGGCAGCCTGTAGACTAGATTAGATAGAGCGCTGCTGTCTCATGTGGTTATTTTGTCATTACCCTGCTCAGTCTAAGATGGGGTTAATCCATACAGTGGAGCGCTCGCTGCGTTTGGGCATGTGCGCTGATCAAAGCAAGTGGCTTAGAGCCACCGTGATGGTTCTGGACCTAATCCGTCCAGCCCTGGCAGAGCACGAGATGATCCGCCGCTGACAGATGTTCAACTTTGACCCCCACGCAAGCCCCAGAGCGAGCGGGAGTCAAGCAGGTGACTGTATTGGGTTGGAAACTGGGGCAGTGATAAAATGATTGGTGGGTAACATCTGGAGAATGTTAACCGTTTAAAGATTAAAACATGCATCAGCGAATGACTGTCACAGTGCGATTGCATGGCTTGCCGTTGACCGCAATAATCAATATCAATTGCTCAAATGCGATGACATCTGTGTCACAGGTTGATGAAACACGCTGTCTGATATAACCGGCCCCTGTTATACAGGAACATGATGCATGTAGATGCTGTCATGCTGTTTGATACAACATGAAAAGCTGGAAACAATGGAGCAGAATTTAAAGCGACAGTGCGCGATTTCTGCACCACTAATGGCAACAAATACAACTGCAGAAATAGTGACCAAATAAGTTTCCAGATTTGTTTTTATATTTTTTGTCTCTTCCCACCTTATGTTTTTTGATCATCACAGTCAGTGTAAATGCACATTTAAAGGATATAGAAATAGGATCTTTGTATCTGATCACAGTGACCTTAACCCAACTGTATTACTCTATCATATTGTGAACAAAAGATGTGCAGAGATTATAAAGGACCGGCATGTTTGTCAACTGTTTGTTTCTCAGTTACATAACTGATTATTTTTCAGCCCAGTATGTCACATGTAACCTCATATTTTCATACAGAAGGATTTGTGGATTTAGCACGAATGTAACACACATGCCTGTGGTTGTTGAGCGACATTTAACCCCTGCTGGTACTGGAGACGCCATCACTGCGAAATTACTTCAAAGGTTAATTGTTTTGCAGGCTTTGGTCAAATCAAATGGAAAGACGTCTGAAAGATTTGTGTTTTCAGCAGATAATGTTCGTGTTAGATTGATTACATAACCGGACCGCAATTTCTAATTTATCTTTTTTTTTGGTGTAACAGTAAATTAGATAGGTTTTAAAGGATTAGATGACAAGAACCAAGATGAACTTGCCGAAAACAAATCGTCATGTTGAGATTGTAAAGATCCAATAGACTGAGAGAGATCCGGCTGTTTTTAGTTGCTACAGAATTACAACTTTGTGTGATTTGCTGTTGGATTTGATCCCAGATGAGTTTGTTGACTTTCTATGATGGATGATCTGCTGGTGGTACAAGAACTGAAGGGGTCGGTCGGCTGGCATTGTGTTGCGAGGAACATCTCATCACCATAATAGCAGCAGCTCTCTGCTCCTGTGAGACCAGGTCTCTCCTCTGCATGAGTGACGGGTCTTCAAGGTCCAGAACACCAGATACCAAAATGTAGCATTTACTAAACTGTTTATGGCTAATGCTAAAACATCAGCTTAGCAGCTTTTCTGCATGGACCAATCAGATTGTATCTGATCACGGACACATGAATGATGTTCCTGTGGGCACTAGAAAGGTTCCTCACGTATTATGATGAAACAATATTGTTGTTTAAATAATATAAAATGTTTTATCCTGATTACAGTAACTTGTGTTTAAACACCTTCTCTTGACCTGTGGAAACCAAACAAAGTACTAAGAATGACCAAAACAGACAAAGAGAAGCTGTGATTAGGTGCTACTGTAATGTATTACCATAACAATATAATTTTCATAGATACGTATAATTTTTACCTCAGAATATAATACATATATGTGTCAGAAACATGAAGCTAGCTGTGCACTTCAGACACAGGCTGTTACTGTAGCACATAAGCGGCGACACACTCAGGTATAATCAGGGGGAGGATTTCCTGAAAGCAGGCTGCAACCTTCTGTCGAATCCTATTAACGGCCCTATCTGCAAGCTGTCGTGAGATAACAGATAACAGGAGGAATAGACTGTATTTTTTCCTGTGTTTTTTACCTTCGGGGTGTTCTGAATGAGGCTTTGCTCAAAAAAAGTGTTACAAAAACTGTCTGTCTGTCTGCTTTTCTGTCTGTCTGTCTAAAACACTATATATTTCTGCATGTATGTTATTTTTACTTTGTCCACTCTGATGACTAATACCTAGAAAAAACAGGAAATCCTTTTTTCTTTTTATCTATATTTTCTTTTTCCCATTTTCCCTTTACCAGTTCTACTGTCCTCTCCACTTCAGTCTTCTCCTCTGCTCCGCTCCTTTCTCCTCTCTGCTCTTCACTCTTCTCTTCTTTTCTCCTCTCTGCTCTTTTCTCCTCTTCAGTCTTCTCTCATCTCCTCTGCTCTCTTTTTTCCTCTGCTCTTTTCTCCTCCTGCCCTCCTCTCTTCCTGCTGTCCCCTCCTCTGCTCTCTTTTGTTCTCCTCATCCCCTCTCCTCAGCTTTCAGACAGCGCTGAACATTGATGCATCTGTCTTATGATCAGTCGCGGCTGCCATCCGACGCTACCAATGCTGGAGTTGTTTCTTGTTGTTGTGTTTGTGTGTGTGTTTGTGACACCTGTGATCTCACTGACAGACTGTCACATGCCGTCACTGACAGACAAGAGTGCAGAAAGAAGATATATGTTCTAATGCTGCAGGTTATATGATACTAGAAAGTACCATCACACCCTGCTGTTAATATCTGTACATTTTACATTTAAATATTATTATTGATACATTAAGAATGTAAAATCTGTATTTTCTGTTTGCATCAATGTCTTTTGCCCAACAGGGCAGTGTGTGTGTGTGTGTGTGTATGTATGTGCGCACGTGTGTGTGTGTGTCTGTGTGTGTGCACGTGTGTGTCAAACTTTCCTCAGTGTGGAAACGAAAGTCATGACAGCAAATTTAGGCCCTTGTGCGTCTGTTTAAGGCTTGTCAACAGTGCAGATACATAAAGCCACATTATTCTGTTTATTACTCAACTTACGTTGCTGACTGAAAGACCTGCACATGGACAAGGCATGTCTGTAAAATATGTTTAAAATAAACAGATCAACAGTCAGGTTTGCAAAGAATCTCACCGGTAGATAACATAACAATATTTACAAATCTTTACAACATGTATTTTTTAACATTATGTACATGTATGTAATGGTATTACATTTAAACAGTTTATGTTCCTGTTCTACACACAGCAAACCCTGAGATCAGCACCTGAGAGGTCCAGTGGTTTTTAATAAATGAATAAAACACAATTTTACATTCAGTGTGTTCAGTCACCTATTAATAAATTACTTTAGTTTAGTATCATGGTAGTGATTCATTATTGGTCATGAAATATATGACCAGGGTATTGTACCACAGTGATTATTTTGGCTTCAGAGATGATTCACAGAAAATGTCTTTTCACAATAGAAGGGACCACAAATTAGAAATATAGCCGTAATTTATCCAGTAAGACTTTTACATTGAACCTCTAATGTAGATATTAATCAGTGAGATTGCTGCTTTCAGGCCGTATTTCAGCCGCTCAGCAACTGTTCCTCAAAATTTCAGTCTGACAGTCTTTCTCTAATACTCTCTCTTAATTCTCACTTTTACCAGATTAGGTGGAAACATCATTTTTTTACGTTTGCTTTGATGCTCAGATCTCCTCCACATCTCTCCATTTTTCTCAATCCGCACGTTAAGGCAGGATTAGGTTTTATCGGACCAGCAGGCTGTAAGATACCCGGCCCCTGCAGACCCCCCACACCAAATCCACACCTACACATGGCTTACAACAGCTGTCAGGCTACAATCAAACAGCTGCACAAAGGATGAAGATGTGTGAGGATGAAATGGAAGTAAATCTTATTTTGTAACATTAAGATTCTTGTGACGGTACTTCCATAATTAAATGCATCCCTTGTCATTTCCACAAAGCGTAATATTATTACTGTATGTGTTTTGTAATGTATATATTATTTATACTATTTCTGTTGTATTTCATATATATGAAAGGGGCCTATATTGGGTTGTAGAGGAAAAACTATAATCACCTAATGAAACCAGAAAAATATAAGATTGTATTTTTTTGCTGTGCACTCTTTAGCATCAGTTGACCAATGAACATACAAAATCTCTTCTGTCCACTGCAACAGTCTATAGTGTCCACTAACCGTTTATAGTGTGTTGTTGTCTTTTTTTGTGTGTTTTTTTTTATGTCCTACACCCTCCTGGCTTCCGCTGTTGTTCTGTTCACAAATGTAAGCCATTTTAATTTATTGTTGGTGACTTCAGTTTTTATTTCTGGATTCATTCGAATATTTTAGTCGTCACCTGTAGGGAGAAAAATAGGAAGTGCAAAGTACATTTTACAGGCATCTGCTATATTGTCAGTTTACAGAGCAAACAGACGAAAGTTAAGCGAGACGCATATATACAGTGTAAAGCAGTGTGGGCTAAAGCAGGCTTTGTGCCAGTTATCACTGCGAAGCTTTAACACTCTTTACATAACATGAAACAGAAGCTTTCTTAAAAAGGTTTTTACATTTGCTACTATGGAAGGAGATAAACTGTTGAATACTAAGCAGCCATGAGGTGATTCTTCAAAATAATGTCAAAACGTAAGCAAAATTTCCGGAAACCTTGTCAGTTTTACTGAAATAAGCTTCAGGAGAGTTTTTCAGTGATAATGGATGCTGACAGAAAATTGTAAAATAAGCTCTTTCATTCTTGACTGCAGAACAGGTTTTACTCTGTATACATTTTTCATAACTGTAATGTTTTTCTAATGTTGCAATTATATGGAAATAATATTCACTCGGCTGATAGCTGAGTTCACGCTTGCACACTTTAAAATAGATGCAAAACCTGCGTCTATTTCACAAACCCCCTGGAACAAGATGCTAAATTTACTGAAGTAGTTATTTTAATGTTTTTTTGCCCTTCTCTAATATATTCTAATACTGTCAACTGTGCCTTAGTTACAAAACTCTTTTTATTATGGTCAATTGATTCAGAAGATCTTTACAATGGATCATATCCAGACATGCAGTGTGAATGAGTGTGTTCTCCAAACTGCCTCTCTATCACCACCTCTGTTCGTAACATGCAGTTATTATCTTGCGTAGATGACAAATCTGCTATTAGAACAAGCTACACATGCATCATTTCTGCACCTACACACATGATTTAGTGGCTGGATCATGAGTCAGAGTAGATTTATTGTCATTTCCTTCATATAAAGCATGTACACAGTAAAACAACAGGAGCAATGGTGCTACACAAGGAACAAAGGACCACAAAGACTATACACCAAGTTTAAATGGTCCATTTTAACCAAAATGTTAAGGATTAAGAGTCCAGTAACTAAACACTCAGAACATAACCAACATAATCTGGGATTATGAGATGGAAGTTGCATTGAGCACAAAAATGTTGTGCTGTTATCTGATTTGTGTAATTCCTTTAGTCTATTGCATGCTAAAACAATGCATGCTAAAACAATGCATGCTAAAACGTTACATGTAATAATGCCATCAGTAGTCACCATGTATTTTCAGTGGGTTCCTCTAATAGTTTCCAGCAGGCTCATTAGAGCTTCATGATACACTATGGCTTCCCTTACTAATCCTCTCAGTCACTGAAAGATTCAGAGTCACTGGAGCTTTAGCTGGATACTAATGGTCTGACCAAACCACACAATTACAGTAGAGGCACCTCCCCACCTCACTTAACTCCCAACCCATCCACTCATACATCTCTGAAATCCTCACTATTGCGTTAGTGATCCAGTGGGAGGTTCTGTGGGATGAACATGAGAGCTCTTGATCCAGTCCACCCTCAGATTACTGTTATCAGGTGAATGTTAGATGTGGCAGAACCTTCATACGTCCCTTTGAGTGAGAACCATGAAATCGATCTACTACATGCTCTAGATATTAAGGTTAAGGCATGAGGTGTCTCTTTTAGCATCGTTGTAGCGTTATTATTTGAAATATCTTAGACAAACATCTCCAAAGTGGTTTACCATCTAGTTCAGTAGCTCAAATTGTACTATTACCTACAAGAAAGTACCAAGATGGACACCAAGCAAATTGTGTGCTGTGATTTCATACAGTTGATTGGATTTTGAAAAGTGGGTGTTCCATAACAGATCAGTGATTGGTGGAGAACTTCTGAAACATAAATGGCCCTGTAACATCATCTGAAAAGATGTAGAGAAATAGTAGTGTTAAAGGCAGAGCTGATTATAATCTTTGGATAAAGGATAATGAAGACAGAAAACATGTCTTTGGGATGATGTATTGTAAATACATGTAAAGTGTAAATAAGACAAATAAGAGCAATTCTGATTTTATATTAAGTTTAATAGATGTTAAATCTAAAAATCATAAGACTATTAAACTATAAAATGACCATCAGTTTTCCATGATGGACCTGGTTTATGCTTGTTAGTGCTGATGACCAGTGATTCAGGTCTGTACCACAGAGAGTCATTCTGAAAACATTTCCTTTAGTCTAAACTGGTCATTATAGTTCATAGTTCAGTGATTCTGTTAACAAGAGCCAAACCATTTTCACTGGAAAATCCTCCTGTTAAAACTCAAAGCTTAGACCACTACTAACATAATCCCTCTGGATTGGTTCATCACTACATTCTCCAGTGGATGTGGTCTGTAAGGACTTTCAGGACATAAGTTTGCAGTTATCATCTAGTTTGCAGGTCAGTGTTTGCCTTATAGTATGTCTGTAAATGGCTCACTGTACAGTGTGCAGTATCTGCTGTTTAACTCATCTTTCTTAAAGTTTCTGTCAAAGCTATTAGTTTGAGGATACTTTGTTTTGTGAATGCAGAAGACTTTAGTTTCACTTTTTGACTTTCATGTGGTTCCAAATATACCTGCATGTATTTGTATGCAGGACACAGCTTGTAGACAGAAGAACTTTTCACCTGTAACAGGACAGAGTAAGTTGTGTGATTCATGACTAGCTGACACCCTGTTTCAACTAGTGGCAAAACTAATGAACTAGTCGTGGCAACTTTTTTCACAGACCAGTGAGTTTGTTTGTGTAATTTAGACCTTCTGCAGGCTGATCAGATGATCATGTTTTGGAGACCATGTGAGGAGGGTTTGTGAGTGAGAGTCCACTCTTCTCTCATCTAATTTTTCTTCTTCCATTATGTCTCCTTTCATCTAATTGCTCCTCTCCTAATCTAATCTCTCCTTTCCTCTCCTGTCCTTGTCTCCTCCTCTTCTCCTGTCCTCCAAGATCTAATTTTCTCTTTCAGCTAATGTCTCTTTATATCTCCTTATCGAATACTCCTTTCCTCTTCTCCTCTCTTCTCTCCTTACCTGTCCTCTTCTCTCACACATCTCTGTTCTCGTCTAATAGCTCTTCTCCTCATCTAATCACTCCTTTATTCTCTGTTGCTCCTCTCCTCCCCCAAGATCTAATATTTTCATCTAATTTCTCCTCCCTTCTCGTCTCCAGTCCTGTTCTCCCTTCTTCCTTCTTCCAAGACCAATTATCTTCATCTCTCTTCTCTTCTCCTATTTCTCCTTTTTTCTCCTCCTCCCCTTCACCATTTAATCTCTTCTGTGTGTGTGTGTGTGTGTGTGTGTGTGTGTGTGTGTGTGTGTATTACACTCATGATATATGGCTGATGATGGTCAAAGGATCATTCCTCGTGAATAAAGATTTTTTTAGCATTGAAGTGTTGATACTGTTACGTTTTGTCTTTTGATTTTTTTCATGTTATGCCTTAAATGCGTGATGAAAAAAGCCTGTGTCCTAAAATTGCCCCACAATGTACAACTCTGATTTAAAATTAACATTAAATATATTTATCATTTATAATTTGCTTAACATTGCAATTTACCCATAAAACATTTGAATATATTGCAAATTTATGCAAGACATAAAATGTCTCCTAAAATAGGTCCAGTAAAGGTCCCTGTATGGTTGACTGCACATCATTTTATAGGTTTAACGACAGTGAATCGGTGTATTTGTATTATGCTGTCACTGTTATATATTAGTGTTAATATATAACAGTGTCTGATATTTTCTCAGTCATGTTTTTAAAGCTGTAAGACCTCTTATTGGATAAAAGTTTTAATCCATGCATAGATTCTCCAGTTACAACATGAACTCTGTCAAATCATGTCAAATACTTGCTAAAGCAGAAAATATCTTTTAAATAGATTTGTTTAATGTGAGTATGCAGGTATTTGTGTTGCTGTTACTATTATCATGGATAAAGAGACTCATTTTATCATAAATGTCCAGAGGGTGCAAGTTACCACAAATTGTGCCGTGGTTCCTCTATCGATACAAAGTGGAACTCAATAGAGATTCATTATAAGTGGTAACTGTAGTCTGCTGTCTGGCTCCTGATGAAAAACATGCCACCCACAGCCTTTTTTATTAGAAAGTCGAGACATCTGCACACCACTCCATAACACATATCATACCACAGCTAGACGTGCCCAGCCTGCAGATGTTTCTTTAATGGCTGTAAATTGTCATGCATTATTCATACACCTTGTTGATTCTGTCTGGCTTTCTGCTACTCGCACGTGGTGCCGCTAAATCAAAGTGAAACTCATTTGTCCCGTTTTCAGGGTATCTGATGCCGCTTCTGCCATTTTACATTGTATGCTGTGTGAAACCAGGAGCAGGTTTGAATAAAGGAATGTCAGTGTGCGCAGAGACGTTTTGACACTTTACTTCACTTGTTGGCAGTAATGGATAAAGCGCAGGGCAGTCTGAGAGTGTAATTTTTCCAGAATGATCTTTGATGGGGACTGTATGCAAAGCAAATGTGTTGCTGTTCTTACTGTAAAACATGTTAGATGTAACGCTGAATGTGAACAAATGTTTTGCAGTAATAAAAAAATAAATAGGAGCAAGAGTGATGAGTGATGAATGATAGTAAGTGTTGCTCTATAGAAAGTGTTTGTGTATGTAGGCAGTGAGGCAGAGCGCTTGGTTTTGTACCTGAATAGAAGTTCAAACTTGGTATGTTGAAATAATTGCAATATTGCAATATGCATACCTGAATTAACAGTAATGCATACCTATGCAATAACTGAATTATTTTTATACTATATATACATTTATAAATGATGTGTATGCATGTATATACGATGTATATAAATAATGTTTTTATAATTAAATACTAAGAAGTTATGTACTGTCTAATCAGATTTAGGACGATGCACATAGCAGAGGGTTGTAGTGATACGTTTCTCAAAACTAATGTAAAACGTTGTTTGTTGGTTATAATTAATACAATATTTAACAATACAATATAATTTTGGGAATATAATTGTTGTTTTATCTTTCTAAGTGTACACATTTGAAGCATTGTTTTATATTGCATTATTTATAGTATTTGTCTTTAATGTCTGTATGCCCTGGTGTACAGCAATAGCTACATTCATATGGAAAGGATGCATAGAGACATCAGAACAGAAACAGATGGTTGTAATGCAAGATTTGTGGATTTTTATGCTGCACTACTGGGGTTTATTTGTTCTGGTCCATTAATGAGATTCTGATTAACTGCTTTAGCCAATAAATGGGAAAATCACATATTAACCAAAAGAGCCTCCTTATAATCACATCTGAACTCTAATTAGCCCTAATGATGTGTCTGTGTGTGTGCGTGTGTGTGTGTGTGTGTGTGTGTGTGTGTGTGTGTGTGTGTGTGTGTGTGTGTGTGTGTGTGTGTGTGATCGTGTGTGTGCGTGCGTGCGTGCGTGTGTGCGAGCGTGTGTGTGCACGTGTGTGTGTGTGCGTGCGTGTTTGTATTGATTACAGCATTCTTGCGTGAGGGACGCGTATGACGGCATATTTGCTGTAGAGAAGCATAAAAGATTCCAGCCCATCCGACTGCTTTGAGGTTCTCAGGAGAAACGTTTCTTTCTCATGTTAATCAAGACGCAGCCCCTCTTCACACACCCTCACGGTTTAAACCAGACTGAAGCAGTCTAAAAACAGGTCTTAGACCAGCGATTCAGCCTAATCTGTATTGACCGCTGCGGCTGGGCTGTGTGATAAAAGATTCTGGTGCTAATTGTCTTTTTCCAGAAATGTTTACTTAAGAAGAAAAGTCATTCTGCTCACACACCCACCTGCTATTTATCACAGACACACTCTTTCTCCATCTTAACTGTGACACACAAACACAATAGAAACTTCCCAGTCACACCTCAAACCACAGAGCCACTGTTCTGGAAACAGCCTCTTTTATATTCTGCTGTAATTTGACAGACTTTTAGCAGTCAAGGTTATTTTGACAAACACTCTACAGGTTTAGTTCAGCAACGAGATCGGTAGATCAGTAGAAGCCAGAATTATAACACACACACAGTTCTCAGCACAACAAATTTATTAATATAGATGTTTCTGACAGGTTTTAGTTTTTGTGTTTTATTGAATTTTGTGTACTGTATTTTCTGAGAGTCTTCAAAATTGATTTGTTTTACTATTTGTGCTTTTGCCTTTATTTTCATAGGAAGTGAAGCATTAACAGAGAAACAGTGCTGAGACAAGAAGCGTAAGATCAGGACATAAACCGGCTCAGACTCAAACCTGGTTCCCTGTGATCCGAAAGCTTTTGCATATCCCGGGCATGTGTGCGGTCCACCGCACTGCAGATAAGATCCGACTTAGCTGATAAGATTTTTCAGCAACAATTAAGATGGAAGGCAAATGTCATGGCTGTTAATGAAGACTTATCGAAAGTGTATTTACTCAGACTGGCAGAGATGTTATGAGATTGTTATACTGCCTTTATCAAACCATTCACCTCAGCTCAGTCCAGTAGATCTCACAGTAAAATACGATCATTTAGAAGTTGTTTTTCACAGCTTTATGGAGTTCTCAGTTCTCAGAGTTGGCAGGTCAATATTTGAAAACTTTCATTCATAAACAATCAATTTATCACTGATATGACACAATTTTACATCACAGACAATCATCATACAGACAAAGATATCATTACATATTATACCTCAGTTAAAGATCAGGCAATGGTCAGCTCATTATTCTAAGAAATGCTATTGATAAAAGATATTGATGATGCAATGATGTGAACAGCATGGCTATTCATTTGGGCATGGAAATGTTTGACTTCATTCCATATTGGAATCGTCGTTTGGCATCTGCCAGTACAAGCACAGTGTATGACACAGCTGAGACTCTTCTGAAACTCTTGAGGGAAAAAGTCTCTGTTTGATCTCTGTTTAATCTCATTGTTGTCTAAAAGAAGCAATGTCCCTTTCTTTCGTGGCAGCCGCTCTCATGTCAGGTCCATTGATTCATTGCTCTGTTCTCAAGGCACACAGTTTGTACAGACCACTTGCAGCTGGACAGACGGTGGGGACGCATCAATCCCCCGATAAAGGACAAAATTTTCCAGACAGCATGTCAGAGGAGCAGCCTCTTACACAAAACTCACAGTAGCGCCTAACAGGGAACATTTCCACCCCTAAACAATTGGTGAGATTGATGTTTAGGTTTACTGTGTGAAGTATTTACTCCCTATGGTGTAAATTACTTCTCATTTATGGAAGATGTGTTGCTAAACCATTAACAATACACATTTTTTAGCATTTTAGCATCGGCTAATAGCAGCAAACATGTTCCATTCACTCGCTGTGGGCAGTCTAGTTAAATGAAATTGCCCTTATTCTGCTATGGTTTTCTCTCCACAATGAGGAACCTGACAGATGCCTGCTGGAAGTTTCCAGCAGTCTCAGATGTAGCCCATTAACAAAACAGTACAATAAACAAGATGCCCACAGAAGCCATTACCCATGATTCTCTGTTTCAGAGAACTGTTTTTTCTGCCTCAGGCATTTTAAATTTGAAGTTTTGCAGGGTGAACAGAAATATATTTTCTCCATCGTTTTTCAATTCATTCCTCATATTTTCAACAGTGCAGCTATATATCATTGTTCGGTTGTGTCTTGTCTCATTTTTCTATCCTCTGTCACTGTTTGTGCTACATTCAGACCCCTTAAAAGGGGACGTATATGAGACACCTCAGCCCATTAAATGTCCTCTTAAAAGTTCTTATGATGCTTTTATATTCACCCCACAGTTCTTTAAACTCATTCCATCAGTTGAGGCTTGTGTAGCTTAACCTTTCACATTTGAAATGTCTGATTTACTTTGCAACTTTTTCTAACAAAAGAAATTGAGTTTACCAATAGATTCATCTGAAACAGATGACACTGCTTTAGTAAACTGGTCTAAATATAATTGGAAATTATTGTAATCATAATTTCTGTCCTTCTTAAGCATTACTTTATGGACATACAAATGCCTAATTTAATTGTTACTACATGCCTCAAACTGAATAGGTCTCATATTTTAATGCCACTAACCTGAAAATATTTGGCATTGTGATTAACTGTTATTACATCAAAAACACTTCTACTTGGTAGCTTTATCAGGAGGACAAAAAACTGTGTATCACAACTACAGTGCACACAGCTTAAAGCCATCCAGTCAGATTGAAGCTTGTGATTTCTGCAAGCTGGCCGTGTAATTTTTGTGTGCAGTATGCATTAGATGGTCAGTCTGTGACTCTTCTGATTGCGGCTGTAGCCCAGTTATATGGCTGTTACATTCTGTAGATGTTTATGTTCATCGTGAGCAACGGACAATAGGCCGTACCAGAACAGATGAATAACCTCATGTGCAGATAGATATCACTGCAGTATCTCAGCCGAGCTCTTTGATTCAGTTATTGGCAGTTCATCTCCTGTGCTACCCTCACCATCAATAAGAAAATCATTAGAGCCTTTGAGCAGATCTTCGTGTCTGAGGGTGTTGATGGAGGGAAAGACTAATGGATTCCTGACTTAACTGCCCTCACAATGAGACCTACAGCAAATGCGTCTGCCACTGTCTCGCTCCCTCTCTCTGTTTTCAGCCTAAAGTGCCTTATTGGCGTGATAAATATTTGAGAAGGATTAAGCTAAGATACATGCGGATAAGTCAATAATAGAGCAAAACAGTCTGCATAGTGTTCAACTGACCATTACTGTAAAAGGAATAAAAAAACAATGCCACTGGTAATCTGATAAACTCTGAATGTTTCTGTCCATAATGCTGTGACAGAAACGTATTGTGCTGCTTCACACAGAAGTCCTCGTGTTTTAATAAGAAGGGATTAATTAATAAGAAGGGAAGTTCTTTAAACGTGTCGTGCATGTTTCATTTTGTGAATTCTAGTCCTGTTTTAAATCTGACTGTCCTAACTTTGATGGCAGTCTGGACAAAACCTTCCTGTGGCGGTCATGTTTTTCTTTGTGTGCCTGTTTCTATGGTGAGATTGTGTCCACAATCTCACTGTGTCTTTTGAATGCATTACATTTTACCCCTTGTCTCTCTC
>JBAJNP010008374.1:0-20396 GCA_036877545.1 Yasuhikotakia modesta | reverse complement strand
CACACACACACACACACACTGACTGATGTGTTGCTTGCTGTGGTCCACAGACTGACTGCATGAGAATCAGCTCATTAAAATACACACATGCTTGCAAGCACTACCTGATCTGTTCATTAATTAAACCACTAACTGCTGAAATTCATTGGCCATTTTCTTACTGTGTCATTGTAATGAAGATATTTTCAGAAAAGCATAAGGGCTGCATGTTATTGGTAGATACATTACAAAATAAGGATTGGGACACACACCCATATTTACACACATGACTGAGTCACGCCTGTTTCACTCACACACAGCATTCTGTAGCAGGCTGCTAGAAATGGCACAAACAAACCAGTCATTGAGTTCACAGTCTACAGCAGTTTATCTGCTTCACATGGAGTTCATCTTTAATAGCAGAGTCAGCCTGCGAGATAAACGAAACCGTGTTTTAGTGAATCAGCTGCTTTGTACTTCTGTATTTTCAATGAATACAACACATACTGTATATACAACATACTATAGGCTGATGTGGTTTATATGGTATATAATTCTGCATATAAGGGAAGCTTTATGTGTGAATAAAATTGGGGAAGGGATGGATTGGTGAGTGCTTTGTTCTCAGTATGTGTTTTGTGTGTGTGTGTGTGTGTGTGTGTGTGTGTGTGTTTCAGCATGATCAGAGAGCTGTGCAAGATTGATAACACACACAGGACAAAGCAACAGAGCTATAACAGGCCATACAATAGCAGTAAAATTCATATACTGGTTTTTAGCACCTTTGTATGTGCAGAAAAAAAAGGAACTGTTTCTTAATGGAAACAAACATATTGTCTAGGAATAGAATGTTTTTTGATTCAATATTTGCTGTTATATTATTGTATAATAAACAAAAACAAATACAGTACATGCTGTCTTTTTCAAATACAAAAACATTTTACAATTTATGAATATTTATGCTTCACTTATTATGCAAAATATATCATTTCAGCTCCCTTTTGTGCGTAGCAGCATAACAAACAGAATGGCTTATTTTAGTTCAAGGCTAATTATGTGTAAATCAGTGAGTTAATTAATTCACCTTTCAAATGAGCAAATAATTAAAATGTGAATGCAGGCGGATCTGAACCCTGAACCCGGGTCATGATAAAATGAATCCTTTGAGAAGCACGTTTGATGTGGGCTGTTTAATTTAAAACTGCATTGTGATGGAAATCGTGACAGAGAGACACAGTGACAGGAGAACAGGGAATCTCCTTGGTGATCATTTAAACTCCTCCCCCCGCAGCCCCCCGGTGACGCAGCAGTCCGTGTGTGTGAGCGAGAGAGGACCTGTGAGGTGCTGCTATCTCAGAGGACGACGTCACCCAAAGCTCCCCCCTCCCGCTCCTTCTCAAGCAGGAGGTAAGCAGCCGCACACTCGCTCTCACATGCTCGCAGCGCCTCAGAGCGCACATTCTCCTCCTTCGGTCTCTCTCTCAAGCTGCTTCTTACTCCTGCTATTCTGATCTGTCCATTCCCGCTGTCACTTTTATTCTCTGAGTATCTCTCTAAATCTCGCTCTCAATCTCACACACACTTGCTTGAGGATGTGCTGTGCTGTGTGTTCCTTCCTGTGGCTGTTTGCCTTTTGAGGCATGTTATAGCTAAGATCCAGAGGCTGAACGCAGGGAAGGGGGGTGTCAGGCTGTCGTGGCCAGCGTTGAAGAGTTCTCCCTGGGCAGGGGTGAGCCGACAGACCCCCAAAACTTCAGGTTTTAATGTGATAAGCTAGAGCCGATGTCGTTATGGGCAGCAAGCGTGCGGTGGCCCCTGACCCACACCTGGAGGGCTGGTTGATGCGGGCTGCTCTGGTGGAACAGGAGGAAGATGTGGAAGAGGACAAGTCCTTGGACACCAACACTGGTGGCCGAGCAACTGTGCCCACGTTTGATGTTCCCTACTTTCGTTACATTGATGAGGAAGGAGAGGAAGAAGATGGCGAGGAGGAGGGCTGGTGCAGCAGTCGTTCCTTGTCCTCCATTGATGAGGAGGACTTCAGCGATTCTTCTGTCTCCCACAGATATGCCGCTGTCCCCGCCACGCCTGAGAAGGTTCTGGAACATCTGTTGGACCAGCTGAGGATGGACGAAGCGGAGCAGAAGAGCACACAGAGCAGAGAAACAGGTGAGCTTTGACCTTTCACCTTATCTTTGACCCATAAATTACTTGTGATAGAGCATGCATGCCAGATTAGAGGAACAGGTATGCATGTACATAGTATGAAATTTGATCTTCATCAGTTCTTGGGATTAGAACTTGGGATCAATAAACCTAAATGTAGAAACTAGAATGGACCTAACCAGCTTCCAATCTGAGAAAACTTGCAATCATAAAAGCAAAACAAAAAACAAACTGTGTTGTGGGTATTAATTGATCAGTCAGTTGTCCTTGTCAATTGCCTTTAATTCCAACTATTTTTTGGGCATCTGCTGCAGACAGCAGAACATCTCCAAGTTTTGTTTGTGCTATAGAGGTTAATGATTGTGCTGATCTATTTTAGTCTATTTTATCTGTGTTTTGTCCTGCTAATACAGAGTTATTTTCACCTGCTTGCTTTAATGCCCTGCCGTCATAGACATCATGACCTGTATGAGGCAACGCTTGAACATAAGAGAGCGAGTGAGGAAGGTGATGGGGTTTACCTCACATATGCTGTAAAATCTGTAATCCTTAAGAAACAGTACATTTGTAATGCTTTTTCATTTGTGACGGTACATATTTAATACGAGTTTAAGATGCCTCACTTTAGTCATGATTTTCCAGCATGGATGTTTGTTAAAATATTTTGATTCTTCATGGAGAACAGAATAACTCTGCAGCCTTAAAGCTGTTGGTCCCGGTCAGAAATTGAGCAGAGCTCAGGATAAGCTTCACATATCTAGAGTATCACAGTTACTGTTTGAAGCAGTCACACAACAGCATTTGCAAACCAGTTAAATATGGTAAATGAATGCACTCTGGTTCAATACTGATAACTGCTATATATATATATATATATATATATATAAAGCTTCTCTCAGACAAGGTTAGAGGAATGAGTAAGTGTTCTTTCCCCCTGAAAAAGCCTGACTCTGCTGTGCTATTCCCCCCTCATGCACGGCTGAGCTAGTGAAGTGAGTTCTAACCTCATTAAAGCCATTGATAGCTAATCGCTACAGTTCAGCTCAGTTCTCTCAGTGGAGTGCAGGGTCTGTCTCTTCAGATCCTGCACCTCTGTTCTTCTACCTGCTTTTAGTGTGTAGCGTGTATTGACAATGAGTAGCTGTTTGAATAGTGGTAGTCCACCCCAAAATTTACATTTTGTCAGCATTTATTTTCTCTCATTTCATACATGTGACTGATATTTGTCTGTTGTGGAACACAAAGTATTAAATACTTTTCTTTAATATATTTCTTTAAAATTATTAATGGTTAAAAATGGTAAAAAAAAATGGCACTTCATTCCATATAAAGGAAGTGGATGGGAACTGGGACTGTCAGCCTCAAACAGATATTTGTGTTCTAAGAAAAATGTCACTCAGGTTTCGAAACACACAAAGGAGTTGATAATGATTGGATTTTCATTTTTGAGGGGTTTACTTCATTATCAGCTTTGTGCTAGTAAAAAACATCACCTTTTTTCTTAATAACTTTTCCTACCAAGAATCCAGAGGTTTGTGGTTGTCATGAGGGTTAACAGTGATAAATTGGTTGGAGAAAGGCTGCTGTGATCTATGAACTGTCAGTTGAAGTGGCTTCTCTTCTAAATGCCCTGCAAGCTCTGTTCTACTGGGAGGGCTTTGTCAACACAATAAAGCTATTAAGCTGTTATGATGGATAATACATTATATCTCAATATGTTTTTAATGGTTTTTAGAAGTGTGCCGTCTTTGCATTGATTCGGAGGCCCTGGTGACCCATTCATAGTTGAAACTCTATGGAAATGTCTGGTTATTTTGTGTTGTGTGTTCATGTGAAGTAAGAGAATCACAGAGAGAGACACAGTGAGAGAGAGACACAGTGAAAGAGAAACAGAGAGTGACAGAGAGAGTGACAGAGAGAGCGACAGAAAATAAAGGAACCAGACAGATACACAGAGGTCCTGACTCAGGGCAATATAAGGCTTGCTAGTGTATTACACATTTCAAGAACATTTTTCTGTTTTCTGTGTTTTATTTTTCATTTTATGTAAAATGAAAAATTTTACATAAAATGAAAAATTTTCATATGTAAAATGAAAAATAAAATGCATTTTATTTTTCTTCTAAATAATGCAATTATTAAGAAATAATGCAATTATTCTTTGAAATAATGCAATTATTAAGTATATAAATTAATTGAATAGAATATTATGTGGGGCTTGTCCACCACTCATGTGTAGTGTATTGATGTCATACACCTTCTGAAGGATCCATGGGCTGATCCCATTGAATTCATGTTTACATCCTGCAGGACAAGCAGCTTCTGCACACAGATATTTAAATGTTTGTTGCTTAAGGTTTAAAGCCAAAGGGAAGCAAGCAGTGCAAGTATTGATTCGTTTATTAGGCTACTTACAAATGAATAAGATGCAGCCAACTGTATCGCTATACATTTGAACACTCTTAGGATGGTTGGAAATGCTGACTGCACGTCAGATCTCCTAACTCCTCACCTTACTGATGCTGATACTGATCCTGACTGGACCAAATTCTTGCAGCCATGTTTTAACACCCAGTAAGTTTTCCCAGAGGAGTAAAGCCTGTAAATGTCGAAATGGCAATGATGGAAGAAGGCTTCTTTGCTATAATGTATTCTGCAAATACTGTATTTTTGTGTTGTGTGTGAGTAGAGAAGAATTCTCTCAATAACATTGAAACAGAAGGTTTGAGGGACCAATTTGATCAATTTCATCTTTGATTATTGTGGCTATGATGTTCATTGATCCTCAAGTCAACCACTAAATTGCTTATTGTATTTTTAATCCAATATTTGTGTTCAGTGTATATACTGTTTCCTCCATTTAATTATTATGGAGCATTTTCCCCACTAATTAACATGACTTGATCAATTTACAATGCCCTGCGTTTCATTCATTTATAAAATTACATTTACTGTTAGTGTGATGCTGATACAAGGTCATCTATTTTACCCGCTGTTTTGTAACAGTGATATTTCACAGTACAAAATCCTGTAATATATTAACTGAAATAAATGCACATGTACATAAAGTCATTCTTTTCAGCCTAAGCACACCTCCTACCTGTTTAAATTATATTTAACTCTGTTTGCAACAGTTAGCGTTCATTACATAGCAAAATGAAAGCTGCACTATAAGCAGTATTTATGGCATAGTTTTTAAATAGGAAAACAAATGGGAATGGGAATTGTGTCATGGAAAAAAGTGGGATGGGAAATGAGTGTCATGAATCATGATTAGCCATCATAAATGCCATCAGTGAATACAGTTCATTCTTAGTGAATCTATCGTATAATGTATAGAATACAATAATTGAAAGGTTTCTCACTGTAACGGTTGGTTGACAGATTTGATTTTTGTCTTTACATTGTTCTTTAACAATTAAATCCTAAGCTGATATCGATATGATAAAGCACAAGCCCATAAGTCCCTGAATGTATATTGGTTTATTGGGTTTGCTTTCCTATTCAACACTTCCAATTTCTGCCTTAAATGAAGTCAGTCACCTGATCAGCGTTCAGGCTGGATCTGTGTTCAGCGTTTGCTCAAGGTAATTGGCAAGCTCTGGTCAATAAGTTGTAATCAAACCCTGTCCACATGCGTGGCAAAGAGAATTGTGGGAATTGCTGTATTGACAATGATAACTTCCACTCACACTGGAACCTCTGAACCCTCCTACACAAACCCTGAAGCTGTCAGAGCTCATTATCAATGCCTTATGAATAATTTATGCAAAACAGGCATACTTTGAGTGAAATACTTCCTTTAGATGTCAAAACAGGAAAAATGGCAGTGATTGTGTGACATGTGCTGTTTTAGAATGCTAATCAAGTTGGTGCAAACATTAAAGAGATGCAGAATTGGCTAAAGCTGTCTGTCATGCCCGCTCATTAAGTTTAAAGCTCATTTTCTGTTTTCTTTATATGCATCTGTCAATATCATAAGCCGCTGAACAGACCTCTGTCTGCTTGCTGTGAGCTGTGGTCTCCCTCAGCTGTCAGTCACAGTCTCGTTTGACCTCCAGGGTTTGCCTTTGTCATTGAGGTCCTCATTAACTTTCAGTTTCCCATCATGTTTATAATGTAAGCTGACACATTCTGTCTGATCTTTACTGCAGCGTAGGAGGCTTGGAAGAGTTTGGAAGAGAACTGGAGAGCTAGACCTACTTTTACACTTGGAGAGGAAAGTTTAGAAAAGTTCAGTTGCTTTTTAGCCAGTGTTTTTAGCCAAGCAATTATTTAACTATTTACAGTTAGAATGTGGATATTTTGTTGAGCCTTTGATGAGAGCTTGGGATGCCCAAGTATTTAGTAGAATCTTCTCAGGAGGTTTCTCTTTCCTGAATCTATTAGTGAATCCTATAAAAACATCTCCAGGTCCCATTTCCTAATATAAATAATATGAGAATAATTGTCATGATAATGCCAGAATGCAATAATCTTAGCTCCTTTATCTTTGAGGATATAAATATGAGGTGGACATCTTGGGTGTTTTTTTTTAAGGTTCACACATTATTTGACTAATTGTTCTGTACTGTTTATATCTTAAAGACCTCTGTTTTTATATACAGTCTGCACTTCTAGTCTTGGTCAGATTAGTAGTTTGCTACATATACTGTTATCATGAAGGTTTTTCCTAAAGAAGTCAAGCATGCCTAATCCTTTGCTGGTGTTGCATTTCTGAGTTTTTTGCATGAAATAGTGGCTCCTTGTGCTGCTTCCTTTTTTAGATAATAAAAAATTAATCCTTTTTTAACGGTCACTTTAAAGTTTATTAAAGAACCAAAAGCAGTTTCATCTGCAGCTGTAGACAGGAAATGAGAAATTGGCAATATTGCCACCACAAATCAATGTCAAATCAATGTGTGCATTTGCATGTTTGCACGTAGCTGCACACTGCAGGAACACTGTTAGTTTAAAACACACCAAAACTATATGTGCACTTATAGTATAAATAGCTGCATAAATATTTATGGAATCTAGTTTAATCTGGTCTAAGTGTAAACAAGGTGTGAATCTGAATTAGATGTGTTTGATGGTTGTGAGGCTTTTATCCTGTGACAGGTTTGTGCAGGTATCAGTTTCAGGGTGTCATTTTGGGATGTTTGTACCGTAAATCGTTCTGTCAGTGCGAGTGAGAGGGCACCATTGGCTACGGTGCAAACAGCTGCGCTCTGCAGATTACCATAATGATGTGAGCAGTTCAGTAGAGCAGAACGCACAAAGCCTATGGAAGTAAGTGTGAAATTAAGGAAGAATTTACAACTGTGCCAATGCAGCACGTTCACACTGCAGCCAGCAGAAATATTGTCACTAATAGGATTTACAGCTTAACAGGAATCCCTTTGTCACCGCATGCTGCACCAGAAAACACTTTCATTCATTCATCATTCTCTCTCTCTCCCTCCCTCTGTTTCACTTTAGATTGCGTAATAGATCTAATTTAATTTTCATTGAATTAAATCAGGTTAAGTCAGGTTGACTTAAACCTGGTTTAGCATAAACATAAATTTGGCTTAGTTGTCTTGCTGAATGAAATCACTTGCTTAAAATTACACAATCTTTAATTTTATAACATTTTATAACCTCATCATATTATATTTGATAGAAAGCCTCCAGTTTGTTTATATTACTAAATGTTTAAATGATTGTGATTCACAATAAATATTTGAGGACAACCAAACAATCAATGATCAATTTCATTACCAGTTAATTTTTTACTACAATGTTTGTTTATCCAAGTGTCAAGATGTTTTATATTGTATTATACTGACACATGAAGATTGCATATGCATTTACCACACAAATATAAAACCTTACAAGCCTTTTTGTTACTGTAATAGTTGAATTCAGAATTTGTGTATTTTGTTAAACTATTCACAGGCCAGAAGCAGATTGTGACATGCTGATTGATTCAGAGGTTTAGCTGTGGAGATTGTGTGGATCTGTAGATCAGAGGAGAGTATTGATTTATGTCTGTGAGAACATATGCTGAAATTTCAGAGCAAATGACAGCAGAATGAGGCTTGAATGCACATTAGTCATTATATGCTTGACTTGTGGGATCAGCAGAGAGGTCAGGCATATTAAGGGTGGTTTAATGGCCTTCACTCTCCCCCCAGTCATCGTATGTGTATGTGTTCACTGTCATCAAGCTCTAAATGCAAGATGATTCCAGTTTTAAAGATAAACTGTTTAAAGGTTTTTAGGTAAACATGATTATTGATAATATATGAGATAATATATGAGCATGAATATTAATTTTATCTTGTGCCCAGATGTGCATGATTAGTAAAACACTTTGAAAAAACTTTACAGTTATTGGGTGACAGTTTTTTTATGAAACAGACTCTGATTGTCAGCTAAGTTCGCAAAATACTCCACAAGGACTTTGTAGGAATTCTTCATTATTCAAAGCATTATTCAAAGCACAGAGTAAATACTCAGTGTCTCTGTATGGTGGGTGGATTCAGGTTTGTGCGATTAAAACATTGAGTCAGTTCTGCTCAAGGTCTTTGTGAGCTGTTTCCTCCAGTTAAACTATCAGAATGAGATGATGTATATGAACATCATGGGCACAGAATGCTTCCAGGCAAACACAACTCTAATTAAAGTGCCATTATAACAAAGTGTGATAATGCATGAGAGAGAGAGAGAGAGAGAGAGAATAAGAGAGAGAAATAAGGTCAGAGCTAAAGAAAAGGAACAGATAAAAACAAACAACATGTAAACTGCCTGGTAAAGTTCAGTTGTGTTGAATATTTTATGACACTGTTTTTATTACAGTCTTTTATTAATGGGCTTAATGGAGCAAGAGTCATTTACACTGCAGTAAGAGAGAGTTCACTCAACAGTGAACATTCTGTTATCATATGCTTATGTCTTTAAAACTTGTATTTTTCAGTGAATTTTAAGTTCAGTTTTAACAAACATTTTATATGGCACAATCCTCTAAAACTGCTTTTCAGACTTTATATCTCTGTTATGCATGATTCAATGTGGCATTCTGATTTTAATGGATGTTAATAATTCAGGTGTATTTAAAACTGTAAAATCTCTGCATGCAAACTGCATGTTGTGTTTACTTTCAGAGAGCCTCTTGGATGACTTCCTGTTGACATACCCGGTTTTCATGTCCACCAGTGATCTGTGCCAGGCACTACTTGGTCAATATCCTTCTGTTGACACACACAAATACACACAAATAATAAATATAATACATAAATTATATTTGCTGTTGCCTACCAACATTTTAAATGGGGAAGTGATTTAAAACTAATATTAAGCAGTTAAGAATAAACTTTTGGATCAAAAAGATCATGATAACCAAAATCACTAAAGTGTGACAAAATATTTGACTGATATTGTATATTGTAAATATACATTTCTATATTGTACATATAATATTGTATATATCTTTACTTCTGGGTTCTCAGTAAACCAATATATGATGATCATGAAATTTCAAATATGAATGAACATGTAAGAGATTTTGTACCTGAGATTAACATCATTACTCAGTCAGGTGTTAAACCATTTGACAAATTCTGTGCTGTTTAGCCAAAGGCACGCAATTAAATCCCTGTTACTGAGGCCTGCTTAATTTAAAACAGTGATCTGACCTCAGGCGTTTCCTCTTCCTTTGAACCACACACGCTGGAATAGATTAGATGCCTTAACTACTTCTGCTCCACCTATTGTTCGAAGAAGGGCCGGATGAAAGAGGAGAGCAGAGAGACTCTGCTGAGGAAACGCAGAGTGCTGCACCTGCTGTCTCAATGGAGCTCGCTGTGCACTGACCTACTGCAGGACGATGAGCACGCCAAAATGTTTCTCAAGGTACGTGAGCAGGGAGGCAGGATGGGAATTATTTTTGGAAATAAAAAACGTCACGGTCTCTAAAGCTTTTGGTTTTTTAGGCCACATAACGAGGAAGAAAACGCAAGATTGTTGATGGAATCGGATCCTTACGAAATCCCCTCAGAGCATTTCATTATGATTTGCTCTGAAAACAGATCTTTATTCACACTGAACACAAATCTGATTTGGGTGTCAAATTCAGTTATTAAGACGGAATGTCCACACTGTTCTTTTCTAAGTTTGAGAACATTCGGACCTCCGAGAACATTCAGAGGTCAACATTCAATAGTATCTACAGCAGTTGCCATAGAAGTGATTTAAGCATTAGAACAGTGTGACGACATGAGAGTAGCTGATCTTTCCAGGTCTTTGATTTAAGCTACATCTTGTTTTTGTTTAACATTGCAGACCCTGTACAAATACGTTCTAGATGATCTTTTTGAGTTTCCCTCTTTGGAGATGGACCTCAAGGAACTTCAGAAACTTCTGCGGATACAACGAAGACAGTAAGTCAGCTCATTACAATGTCATTGAATTATCTGCCTCATAATAACATCTGACTTTCGAAAAGCTCTTTGTTGCAGGATTTTGTGGTAGATATTTTTGCATGCGTCAAGCATGGCCACTCAGTAATGTTCCTTTAGAATGTGAGCACTCCCAAAAATACAAATGAGAGGTGTAAATAGCCAGACTCATCTCCCGTCTAATAAATCATCTGCATTTTAAATGAGCTATACTGTTTATTATCCATGATACCATATTGAGATTAGCACAAAAAGACAAAGTGGCTTTGATGTATATTACTGTGGAGACTGAGAAATGGAGACATAGTAAGTGAATAATGTTACAAAGAAGTTCTGTTGTTTTGAACTGATGACTTCTTAGTCAGTCTCCAGTCAGCAGATGTTCTGCTGTGGGTGATATCTGAGCTGTAATTATACACGATTTAGAAGTCTGTGGCTTTAAAATAACCTGGGCAGAAACCAGACAGGTCCATAATACTTGGAGAAAGGGATCCATTGCCACACTCATTCATCTCAGAGCAGTGGTCTACAACTAAAGAAAAGCACATTGTTTCATGATAAATTGCCTGTAACAAAATTAGATACATTCACAATATGTGAAGTTCTTTACATGTGACAGCTTGTCACACAGTCTTCAACAGTAATCATGACATATTTTACCTGAAAGTGCCTCTTTGATCTGTGCTTGCAAAGAATGTCGTGTTATTACACAGTGGCCCCGCCTATTTCTCCCTGCACCCACCAATCAAAGGCGAGGATGGCCCTGCTCATTAACAGTTATCCAGCACAGCTCTAGGGCAACTTTGACAAAACGCTGCCCTCCAGAATGGCATGATTAGTATGTGTCTGAACTTTCAGACAGATATTTATAACTTCATGGTTATCGCCGACAGCTGTATATAACTGACATAAGCACAGCATAGAAGTTTGAATAGTATAACATTTATACACATTTATGCATTTGGTAGACGCTTTTATCCAAAGCAACTTTTTTACCCGTACATGATACTCCCTGGGTATCAAATCCACAACATCTGCTCTACCAACTGAGCAATACAGGAGCACATAATCTCTGCTTAAGGGTTTGTAATATTTCACGGCTTTATATGCGTACAGATCAGAGCAGAAAAGACCAAATTCATTTTGCCAGCTCCAAGAATTTTGCATGTGAGCTCTGGTCCAACATTTCTATTTAGTACGCAGCATTCCCAACACTGACCTCACAGCTATACATCACATGCCCGCCGGGGTTCCATGAATGGCCGGTGATTAATTAGAGTGACATCGGATGGGGAATATGGAGACAATAAAGCTCCCTCCAATCTGCTGGATTTATCAGGCTGTTTCATCAGAATGAGCCATGTGGGGATGAGGGCGGTGTGCAGTTTCATTTAGATGAGGCAATCGGTAAATCACGCCCTGCCACGCATTAATGTTAGCGCTGATGGTTCAGGCCTGATCGGAATGAGAAAGGGATCTTTACGACTGCTCCTCACAGTGGGTGGGGTGCCATTTTTCAGTTTGGATAAAATGCCACATTTAGATTTAAAGCGATGCCTTTGGCTTATTCTTTTTTATTTATTTTTTGTCTCTTGTCTTCCTGTTCCCCTAATCTCCTCTGTTTCTCTGCTCATCAGTACAGTAGATGAATTCTCACCCCAGAGGAAGGTAAGAGTTACTGTAAAAGCAGAGTAATGTTCATTCTCTATGGTTCCTCCACACTGATTATTTACAGTGTGGCAAAGAGATACATAGTAATTGTGCATAAGCACTTAAGCATGACTGCCAATGCAATGCCAGGTGTGTTTCTCAAAAATTATAAGTGACCTTTGCTCTTTAAAGTGTTTACATGACTTCACATGTTGTCAGCTTAGTAAGTACATTATAATTAGTGTGACAGTCTAAATTATGCTCATGTTTAGAGGGTAGCCAATCATTACAGCTCTCATTTACATATGGGGGTCTTAAAGTTATGACAGGAAAAATAACTTGCTTACTAAAAATTGTCATATAATGGTCATATAAATTTACAAAAACACTTCAAAAATGTTCAATAAATATAATGTGTGCCTTTTAATAATTTGTCTGGTTCCTAGAATTACCCAGTGCCATAGAATGCCTTTGAATTCTGTTGATGAAGCAGTAACTATTTAGAACATTATAAATAAATATTTCTTATTATCAAGATGAAATATGTTTTATTGACCTGTCAAAGAGCTTAAGCTGTCTGTGTCTGACTGACACAATTATCCTCAATGACATGATGTTTGCTACCTTCCAGAATAAAGCTCTCTTCCACCAGCTGAGTCTGAAGGAGAACTTGAACCCTGTGAGAGGACCTCAGAGAGAGAAAAGGGAAGGTAAACTCATCAAATATTCCTCATTCGCTCCTCTCAGACTCAATCTTTATGACTGCCTGCAGAGCTACTGCAGAGCACTGGGAGGTTGTTTATGACAATAATATGTGAGAATCCCATTTTTATGAGAATTTGTGACTGACTGATGCAGCGTGTGTCTCCTCAGTGCTGTGTCGTGTGTATGTGACTGTAAACTCATATGTGAGCGTAAGGACACACAGTGAGGCATCTGCCCAGGACTTGCTGAGAACTGTGGCGGAAAGGCTGGACTGTGCAGAGGACGACATGGTGCTGGTCGCCATCACGTATCCTGGAGGTCTGAATCCTGATTGACACACTCTATATGGACAAAATTTTGTAATTTGTGCTGAAATATTGCTGTGGTCTCATGTCTTTATCTCTCTTTAAACAAGCGCAAAAAAGACCCATGAGTGATTGGATTTGGTGTTTCAAAAGATTCCAGAAGATTTTGAAAATCATTTTTGTAAAATTGTGTGAATTTATACATTTTCCTTCCTATGTTTTCATATGATCTTATTTCTGTGAACTATTGTATTCTCCAGTAATACTGTAGTTAGATTTAGGTGTGAACCTTTTGCTTGTTTCTTTTAAATTGTAGTTTTTGTATGATTCACCCTGTACAAATTTGTAGGAACCCTATTAGGCTTAGATACAAAACACTCCTGGCCTCCTGGAACCAAATTACTTAATTGTCTTTGTTTCCCTCATGACTTCCCTCTTGCTCTCTTCACAGAGAAGATTCTGCTTCATTCAGAAGAGTGTGTGTTCTCTGCTTCTCTCAGTGCTGCTGACAGACTGCACGTCTGCAGAAGAGACCTGACTGAGATCATGGTGAGCTTCAGCCTGCTGATTTCTGATCAATATTTGCTTTAAACTCTGTTACTACATGTCTACACAGTCCTTCAAAAAGCCATTTTCCTAGCATTCGGCCTGTTGCCCACCTATATATTTAGTCAATTTAGTGTCTTGCACCAAAAGTTCTGTTATTAAATAACAGACCCAGATACACAAGATTGGTAAACTATACTGTACTTTGCTCTATCACCTGCTACAGCACCCCTTGTGGCAATATTGAGACTGCAACACACTGGGGACTGGAAAAGGATTGCGTTGAAGTATGAAAACCAGCTGTTTTACAAAGTTTTTAATGATATGGTCAATTCCCAATACCATAGGTAATTTGTAAAACTGTTCCAGGCACCGATTATAATTGGTTGGGAAATTACTAAATATTCTAAACAAACTTGTGACCTCACGCTGTGTACGTACTTGTATTATTGCATCACTGTGTTTGTGTTCTGAAGAACTACATTCTTATGACTGTGTATTTAATTTTATTAAATTTTGTAACGGTTAAGCAATGGTTTAACCATTTTATAAATTGAGTAGCCTTTCAAAACTGTGATTTATAGTGAATTTACAACAGCTAAGAGGTTCTGCATCGTGGCTAATAGCAATACAGTACTTAGCTGTTCACTTTGGCTTCTTCAGGTTTTTGTCTCTAATGCACTTACACTTAAGTGTTGTGTTTTGTCAGAGTCTCTGCACTGATAATGGACAGCTGCAGCAGCACTCAGTAAAGATGCTCAGCATGAACACATGGGATGTGGCTGTGTCACTTACCAACTGTGACTGGAGCTTTTTCAGTAATATCCATGAGGTAACATCTTATGTCATGGGTTTATGTCCCAAAGAATGCATGATAAATTAATGTATGAAATTTACCTTGAATGCAGTGCAAGTTATGTTGAATTACTCTTCTAACCTGCAGCAAGAGCTGGTGTATTTTACTCTGAGCCGTGATGGCAGCGCCGGCCACACGGTGGTGCTGGAACAGCTGTTGCAGCGCTGTAATGAGACTCAGCAGTGGGTGATGACGGAGGTGCTGCTGTGTCCGACACTATGCAAACGTGTACAACTTTTCAAGAAATTCATCAAGATCGCTGCACAGTGAGTATACACACACACACACACACACACACACAGACAAATATCATTCAAATTTGTTGCATTTATGTCTGGATAAAACAAATAACAAGGAAGGGATCTGACAGTCTAGGGACCATAATATCAGAGATATGAGCCAGTAGAAAAAATTCTTAGCAACACAGACACATACAGCAATGTGCAGCAAACACAGACAAATTTATTTGATGACCCACAAATTCTTTATATGTGTGTGTGTGTGTGTGTGTGTGTGTGTGTTAGAGAATACACACTACTGTCCTCACATTACTTTATCTTCCTCACTCTTAGCTGTAAAGCACAGAGGAACCTGAACTCTTTCTTTGCCATCATTATGGGACTAAACACTCCAGCCGTCAGTCGACTCACTCAGACATGGGAGGTAAGCAGACACCAACACCAATACACTGAAGTGCACTACTGTAGTGGAGTCATACATTTAACAGCAGTCTGTCATGAATTGTTTGCCAAAGCCACGACAGTAGTCTTGCTAGCTAAACTGGATTCATGTGTTGGCTTCAATAATACATTTCCTTTACTGCCCTCATTTTAGAAAGTCCCTGGGAAGTTCAGGAAGTTGTTTTCCGAGCTGGAGAGCCTGACAGTAAGTGATTGTCTCCTCAGCATCTTAACTTTCCTTCTACTGCTCACCTCCTGTTCTCTCCTGCTGGAGCAGTTTGTGCTGTTTACGGCTCATTAGAATGTAACATATGAAGTCATAATCAGATCAGAGCCCGTGGACCCCAGGGAGGAACAGCAGGTGGTTTTATACACCAAAAAATGATAGAGGAAGAGAAGCAAACCAGATGGTGTTGCTGGATAAAATAATACACATTCCATTACAAACATACTTGCTTAAATATGTTTGTATAAAGGCTTTTTCTTGACTCCACAGAATCCTTCTTTAAACCACAAAGCCTACAGAGATGCCTTCAAAAAGATGAAATCTCCCAAGATCCCTTTTATACCACTGCTTCTGAAAGGTGCAGCAGTAAACTTGTTTATGTATTACTGTTGCCTCTTAATAAAGTGCATAATAATTATACATAATAATATTGCATTTACTGCACTAAAGTCTAAACAAATATCTTTTCTCTGAACAGATATTACCTTCATTCATGAAGGCAACAAAACCTTTCTTGACAACCTGGTCAACTTTGATAAGCTAGTAAGTGATCTTATAAAGGTAATTTTGCTGGAAACCTAAAGACATGTCTCAAATGAACGTCATACATTTTTTTGCCATTTTTGTGCAGCACATGATAGCCGACACAGTGCGAGTTATCAGGCACTGTCAAACAGATCACATGGGTAAGTGCTCCAATCATATTAAGTTATGTTACATAAATGTAAAATATGCTATTTCTGTTTTAGTTAGTAAAAACAATGTAAAAATAATGACTGATTTTAAACAGGTTTCCAAAGCCCCCCACTTCCTATCTTTGTTTGGCCAAACAGACAGCCCCACCCAAAAAAAGTTCATAGGCTAAGCTATTTTCGTTATGTCTTGCCACTCATACAAAGCAGTGATTTTTTTCTAGTATCACGGAGTAAGCTGGAAGTAACTTGCTGTAACTTTCATAAGTCTTTATATACAGTATTTATATATAACCCAGATCTGTCTCTGCCTTTTCAGCATAGTTTTGTCCCAGTTTAATGGTTTTATATAGATTTTGCTGAGAGAGTAAGACTCACTCTTGTCATGTAGGTTCAGATTTTGTAGGTCATGGAGATAATTTGTTTTTTTCTGTCAGGAAACATGTTATCTCAGAAGGACAGCCCAGAAGTGAGAACATACATCAATTACCTGCATGTCATCGACAATCAACAAACACTCTTTGAACTCTCACACAGACTGGAGCCCAGGACATAATTCTACTTAAAAACACAGGACAACATCCTTCCTCCACCTCAACGCTGATTCAGTGTGTTATCCACTAGAGGGTGATACTCTCATACAGACCACGTAGGCCAGAGGCAGCCACTATGACACAACCAAAGAAATCAATCTTTAAATCAGCATGACTTCTACACAACAGAATGAAAGATTACAAAAATTCAGTGTTTAGCGTTACAGTAAGAACACATTGTTTTGAATGTAATAAGGACATTTGTTCACAACACTTTCATGTAGCAGTTTACAACTGATCTATAGTTGTTTGAGCCATTCAAAAGAATTTAACCAGACAATGTTTTAGCAAATGCTAATATTGGAAACTCACAAGCATTTTCTCTATTTCTACATGATGCAGTCAGTACAAAATATTTATTACATGTGTAGTAAATTAGCAAAATTCCTGTGCTGTAGGGAAAACAGAGCCCTGTAATAGCATTATATTAGACATGCTGTGGATCAGGTTAAATAATTCCATTATAATTTAGTTTGCAGACCATATTAGCCAAGCAATTATTAGTTGGACTAATACTGCATAAACCATAAGGACAAATCTTTAAGTAACATGTCTCTTAAAAATTCCTGGGCTTTAGGGAAGACAACCTTTTAATACAATTATATTAGACATTCTGTGCTTCAGGTTGAACAAATCTTTTATAATTTAGTTTGCAGACCACACAAGACAAAACAATTAGACAAAACATTAAGGCTGGCTATAATTGAGAACTGCTTAGCTCAGATAACTGTGATTCTGTAGAGACTTACATTACATGGTGCTTTAAAAAGCAAATGTGTAGGTTTTGTTTATGTTGCATTTTGAGTTGTGAACATATTTATTTAATATATTTGTTCACAGGAAATAGGCCACAAGGTTTAAACAAAGATGTAATGTATTACTTATTCGGATAGTCTGAAGGATTTGGCAATGCCATTGATGGACCAGTCCGAATAATAATGCGTGTGAGGATCACATGTAAACTCTGTAAATAGTCATTTTTTAATTAATAATAAAAACAGACTATAAGTAATAGCAAGGTGAGTGTCACCTCCAGAAACAGAACTTGTTAGCAGTGACTGACTGTAGCTGCCGTTTGCACTATTTTCTGAGCTTGACATTAAAGAAAAATAATAATTTGCCAATGTCTGTCTTTTTATACTCGCATGCTAGGTATACTATAGATATAATTAAACCATTTAAATACCTATATAAAACCTGTATAGATATAAATAAAATTAAAACACGTTACACTCCAAAAGTGTGCTGAAGCACAAAAAAACAGCATGGTACCTTTATTTACTTAAGGAAAATGATGGTTACTTTATATAAGTTATTTAATATGGATAAAAGCCACCAAACTTCTTGATTACACACAGTTTTCTTAATACATCATGTAACATATTAACCCACAAACCACAGTATCACTCATTAAGAGTGACAGCTCTGATGCAGTACACCGTGAAGCTCATTTGGGTTACTGTGCTGGATCATTGGGGACAAATTGTCTAAACAGTTACAGATCCATCCTGTTCTGGGCCATTATTACCTGCTGTGAGTCCTGCTGCTGGACTCGCTGAGGGGGGAGGCACAACTCCACAGCTTGTGCTAACCTCTCATTTCCCTCTCCGGGACAGATGTATAATTTTCTTGTCTCCTTACAAGACTTGCGTCACAGCAAAGAACTATGGGAAGGGTGTAGAAACATTCCCAGACAAACACAGCAGCAGATGTTTTGAGTGACTGTTTAATACCTGCTGAAATACTAACAACAACATCACATTTGTAGAGCTTAGTTATTAAATCACACAGGGTCTAAACAATGAACAAAATTGAACATCATTCAAATTAAACTTGTTTCTCTGCCATTGAGAGGTGAATTCCATAATTTATCAGCAGGAGAGGAATGTCAATGACAAACTAATTTCAAACGCACTCAGCTCAGTTTATGATCTACTGAGAGTCTATTGTGGTGGCACATGAAGAGATTTAATTGTGTATTCAGTAAGTGCTGTGAAAAAATTTGCTTTAAATTGAATGAATATGATAATACTGAACATCTTGTATTGAACAGTGCAAATACTAAAACATTTCTACATATAATGTCAATTGCATTTGAATCTATAACAGTTAGGCATCACACAAAATTAAAATTTTAATTTAATTAATTTAGTTCAGCTTTTAGTATTTCATTTTGTCAATAAAACAATATATTTTTTAAAACAACTTTCCTTTTTAAAATACTTATTATAATATAGGCATCTGTTTCAAGCTTTTGAAGAAGGGCAACATCTATGAGCAGAACAGAGTGGACTTGTTTACACAGATAAAAGCAGGGCCACTCCGGCAAGGACCCATTTGGCAGGTGGGTGGCGGGTTTTGAGATGGAAGCTCCAGATGTAGGTGTTGCCGCGGCGTTTGGTACGGTACACTGGACACTCGTAGGTGTTCTTCACATCCTGCTGGTCAGCCGGTACCGCACGAATGTACAGAACTGGCATGGCTGGAGTCAAGTCCTTCAAAACTGCCTCTGACAACACACCTGATAGGCTGTCCCAACCAGCTCCTGCAGGAGACACACAGATGAGACGACTGTTCACACACAATCCAAACTGACTTTTGTGCACCAAAACACAACTAATGCAATTTTTTCAGTTTTCTGAATAAAGGTTTGGTTACATAATTTTCTGATACAAATTTGGGCTTATAATTCAACCCAGTTTAACTATCACATATCACATGATGCTACAGATTCCCAGCAGAACAGACTTTGAATGTTTAAACACAACTGACCAATCACAATCAAGTATTTTAAAGAGCTGTGTAAATAACTGTATAATGTGTCGCTACACGTAAAAGATAGACCGAAATCTGACCAGAAATCAGTTTCCTCTTACCCTCTATGTAGAGTCCATGTATATACGCTCCCTCTCTTGGAGGATGCCCATAATCCTCCTTGGTTTTCTTGGTGACGTCCACAGATAGTCTCACTCTATCTAACGGCCACTTGTTTTTACGAGCTATGCTCTGCATGATTGCTGCAGGACAGCATTTATAAAGAACACTAGTGGTTATCTGAGTATACATCTGATTAATTGATCATTCCATGATCACTTACCTGTGAGAAATGACTGAGGGTTGAAGAGTCCAGAGATCCAAACTACAGCAGGAAACACAAAGTCTTGAGTCCAGGTGTCCAACTCTCTGCACTGGGCCAGAACATCACTGAACCTGCAAGATGTGATAATGCAATGTGTCACTCGAGACTACTGTTTATAAAAGTGATTCAGTTCACAAGTGTTTTGTCTGTCACATGTTATTCTACCACAGGGCGAGTGTTTTGGTTGAGGGATACGCCAGCCTGCTCCAGCTCTCAGGAACACAGTCATAGAGCAAAGACGTCTGGAGCATCTCCATGTCTGAGGAGAAACTCAGCTCACCCTGTGTGCACAGTGTAATAGTGAAAACCAATTATATAATGATTAGGTCATTATATTACCTTTTTAATTAAATGTTTATTTTCTTTGCCAAGCAAAACCAATGTGTACAGGTCCTTCTCAAAAATTAGCATATTGTGATAAAGTTCATTATTTTCTGTA
>JBAJNP010008373.1:0-19675 GCA_036877545.1 Yasuhikotakia modesta | reverse complement strand
CAAAATAGCTCCATAGCGCCACCTAAACTTGCCCAGGGCACTACGGTTAACGTACATGTACCACTTTTGGTAGGTCTATAGAAAACTTTAATTCATTAAAAAAAGCCTCTTGAAGCAAACCTCTAATCCAAACAGGCGAATATTTATTTTTAATTAAATCTGGATTTTTATTATTTTTGACAAATTCCACGTGTCGTACTTTAACGAACTCCTCCTAGAGTTTTTGTCCGATAAACTTTGTGTTGGTGTCATTCTCATCTTAAGGCCTTTGCGATGTTAAATTGTGAAGCGTTTGAGTTTTTGTGCAAGAACATGACCGTGGCAGGCTGCCAAAGTTTTGTGTTTCTCCATGAACAAAAAGGTGTTTTTTCTCAGGCCTAAAGTGACTGATTGGCCCCATATTTCACACATTTGATAAAAATCATTGGCCTAAACACACCTACAGTGTAATATTCAGTTACGGTTATAGCGCCACCTGTAGTCAACAGGAAGTGGTGTGTTTTACACAGGAAGTGGCATATTTCACACTACGATTAACATATGCTTTTGCCCACAAATCACTGTTATTAAAACCAACACGTGGCTGTGGCACTGGGTGGTGCTAGCAGTCCTGGGTGGCGGTGGTGCTGGGTGGTGGTGGCACCGGTGCGAGGTCCCGCTTATCGCTGCTTGCAGCTTTAATTCTTCTTCTTCTTCTTCTCCGGCTTTGATCGGACTTTTGAGGGCCTTACCATGCACGAAAACTCACCAGATTTTGCACACGCACCAGCCCCACCGGAACTCGATGTCTATTAGAGGTTTTGAAATTAGGTGGGGCAAAATGGCTCCATAGCGCCATCTAAACTTGCCCAGGGCACTACAGTTAACGTACATGTACCACATTTGGTAGGTCTATAGAAAACTTTAATTCATTAAAAAAAGTCTCTTGGAGCGAACCTCTAATCCCAACAGGCGATTATTTATTTTTAATTAAATCTGGATTTTTATTATTTTTGACAAATTCCANGTGTCGTACTTTAACGAACTCCTCCTAGAGTTTTTGTCTGATCAACTTTGTGGTGGTGTCATTCTCATCTTAAGGACTTTGTGATGTTAAATTGTGAAGCGTTTGAGTTTTCGTGCAAGAACATGACCGTGGCGTGCTGCCAAATTTTGCATTTTTCCATGAAGAAAAAGGCGTTTTTTCTCAGGCCTACAGTGTCTGATCGGACCCATATTTCACACATTTGATAAAAATCATGGCCTAAACACATCTACAGGGTAATATTCAGTTACAGATATAGCGCCACCTGCAGTCAACAGGAAGTGGTGTGTTTTACACAGGTAGTGGCTTTTTTTACACTACGAGTAACCTATTCTTTTGCCCACAAATCACTGCTATTAAAGCCAACAAGTGGCTGTGGCGCTGGGTGGGGATGGCACAGGTGCGAGGTCCTGCTTATTGCTGCTTGCAGCTTTAATCAGTTTTAGAATGTTTAGAATGCATTTACTAAATTAGTGTGTTTTTACGCCATAAAGTCACATGGACCCCTTTATGCTCTCTTCAGAGACCCCACTAGAATGTAAAGGTTTCTTTCTCTTTCATCCAGACTCCAAGAGCTACTCAAACTTCCCACTGTAAGTGACAAAAAGCTTTAAACAGGGCCCACACAAGCGTTACAATGAAGCTACACTTTAATAATAAGTATGTTTATTATGTATTGCGCGCCAGATTGAGTTTGTTATAAACCAATTAAACGAATTGCATGTTAACACAGCTGCCATTAGCACACAGTTCAAACTGGATACATTTAATGCATTATTAATTACAAAGAACCTATATTATATATAACATTATAACCAAAATCATTTTAAATTGAACACGCTAAATAACTATATCAAATGTCCGATAATCATTTTGTTATCATAATTTAGACCAGTAGGATGATGTTACCAAAATGTGATGAAAGTTCACAGAGGGTGTTCTTGTTATATGTAGCGATACGGGAGATGATGAAGTGTGTGCTGCCCGGTGAGGGCACTTGATTGTAAATAAGAGAGTTCACACGCCGATCGAGTGACTAGAGAGAACAGGCAAACCATTTAAATCAGGTGCCTATCTCCCTATCGAGGACATCAGAGCTCAGTTAAATGACATCTCTTTGAAAAGCCAATCTAGTTGTAGGATGAGATTTCACTGTCTTTGCGCGCAACCTGCCCAATTAACATAAGAAACACAGTGAGTCCTATTAAAACATGCAACAGTTGGTGGGCAGTTATGACATTATCTGCCAACAACCCAGTGCTGGGTTCCCGCTAGGCAATTCTATCCAAAAACAAAGCCTAAACTATCATTTTGTATTGAGTTACTGATGCCACTTTGCTTGCTAAACAAAGTTTATGTATTTGTAATTCCATGATTAATATCAATAACAATGTGTACACATTTTTTCAGAATAAATTACATATTAAGCGCGAATTGTTCAAATGTGTACATTATCTACATACAATATATAATTTTGTAATTAATGAACATTTAATGTCTTTAACATTTAATTTATGTTTATGAAATGTGTTTAAAATGTATTTTAATGAACCAATTGATATTACCCTATTAAACATATTTACATGGCTTGCATGAATTACAAGAATTTGTCTCCTTGTCAATTGTTACTTGTCAATTAAATCTAGTAGAGCTGTTTGTATTGCTTTATGTTGTAATTGTTATGTGTAGAGTATGACAGGACACAGATTAGCTTTTAAGTCACACCAGTAATGAACAGTCACAAGTTCATTACTTAATGATAAGTGTAAAGACATGTTATATGCAATTTTATTTTACTGTATTTAATGGTCATTTGTTTGAAATGACACAGTCTGTGTGGTACATGATACATAATTGTGTTGCACTTCCTCTTAGCATGGAACTGGGTCAGTGGTGGAATTGTTTAATTCACTTTATGAGATTCATGTACAGTTGAGGAGGAAAGGCATTAAAAATGTTGGAGGGTTAATTAATACTTGTCTATGGGTTAAGAAACCTTCGTTTAAACACCCAAATAAAAGAGGTTTCAAACATTTGGTTTGTTATATTCTATAATATTGTTTTTCATATTTTAAATAATCTTTGATGTTTTGTGTCTCTTTCATGTCAACTATGTATCATTACTTGGTAGATTATTGTAAAGTTTGCATCCCTACAGCTTAAGCAGGCTAAGCTTGGAGTGGCCTGTCACCGTGGAAACTGCCAGAACAATTCAGTTGAAGTTTGAAGAGGTCAGCTTGCAGGGTCAGCAGCCCCAGCCCCTGCCTGTGCCAACTTCTGTTGAGTCTGGGACATTTTGGTGGAGCGCTAGCACAACTTAACCCTGGGTGGTAGGCAGTTCTAAGACTGATATAAATTTTTTGAGTCAGTTTGTGGCCTCAGCCCTCCAGGTGGCCTGTGAAATCAATTTTAACCCTGTGTCCCTGTAACCCTTTTTCAGAAAAGCATGTTTTTCGGAGAAGCATAGGACAACCTGTGCGAATTTAGCTGGGCCTGACAGACTTGCAGCTCTGAGAGTAAAGAAGGTTTGAGGGGGGGATGTGTGTGAGAAGGATACATCTCCAGCTATAAATTATTCTTTAAACCTTATTAAAATGGTAGTGGTTTGCATCAGCTAGTGACTGAGAGGTGTACAACCTAACAAAGTTCATTAACTTCATTAACTTGAAATACATTCGTTATTAAAAGTTTAAACATTTTTCTTAATAAACTTCAGTTCAGTCGAGTTCAAAATGTAGTGTTTGTGTAATGACAAATAATGTAACATACCATTTCAATGTAAAATAATAAAACAATAGAACAGATCTCTAAAGGATAATAAAGGTGGTTCCATCTGCAACCTTATAAAAAGGTGTTTCTCCAATTAAGTAATCTTCTGTAAATGTGACAACATAATAAATGATCAAATTTATATTTTAGCCCAGATCTCAATGCAATGATTTGCAAACATTAAATTTGATTTAATGGAAGGTATTGCCATTTCCAATCAAGTATATTTTAGAACGCTAAAACTATACGTTTTGCAATGTATACAAAACCCAGGGCACTACCCTTTCATGAGGGCCAAACTATGCATGCCCCTAATAATCAAAGTCAACCTGCTCTGTGATTTAAAATGATTCTGGATAGGAACAGGAAGGATGGTGCGTTTAAAGGGCAGACTCACTATGCAGCCTGGGCTCTTCTCTCAGGGGCTGATTCCATCTGTCACATTTAACAGACTGAGGCTGTCTGGTGGGAACTGGTGGGAACTAAGGTTGCAAGGAGCTAAAATGTGGCTTCCATTAGGTTTTGAACACTTCATGGTTGTTAATGTTGTAAACATTAACAAAATGTTTGTTAATGTTTACAACATAATAATGTTGTAAACATTAACACTAGTAAGGTAAAAATGACCCAAATCACATAAGTAAACATAGCAGTTTTTCCACAATGTTTCATTTGTTTCAACATTACATAATAATGAAAGATTATGATGACAAACGCCTTTCTTAAATATTAACAAATAAAACAAGGAGTGTGTATTTTAAAAGTTAATATGGTCAATTTTGATGTGTTGCTTTAAAAAGCAAGAGAGTATTTATTGTATTTTATTGTGAGAGAATGTGCTACATTATCAAAACTTCCACTAAGGACATGATCTCTACAGATATATAACATATATACTGATATATACAGATAATAGTTTACCTCTGTAAAAAGATGCAGCTCAGTGATATACAAAGAATTAGTGAAAAGGTTACATTATATCCAACACGATATTATGTACATCAGATAGCAAGTTAAGTTTCCCTAATGTCTCCATAAGTAACAATAACATTAAGAGTTATTTTGAAAGTTTCAGGAACATTCAAAACTTCCTGTTTGTGTGTTTGTGTATATGTGTGTACTAGCGTGATGATTAACAAGGTATTTTTGGCAAGTTGGCATTACTCATCAGTGCCATGGCAGTTTTGTTTCAAAAGTGCTGGTGCCGGAGAATGAGGGATTTTAGCCCATCAGCAGTGTGTGATGTCAGCACACAGGACAACAAAGAAGTCCAAATCTGTGCTGTTTGCAGCATTACAGGGGCCCGACTAGGCTGAACACAGGCCCTCTTTTCACAATGACAAACATACCAGAGGGCACACACACATGTACACACTACACACATACACAGTGCTGCAGTGTCTCTTAGTAGTCTCCTTACAATATTTCATCTAAGGCCATGTGTTTTAGTTTCTTCATAACTGGCAATGATAGTATTAATTATGTCTTTTTAAGGTACAATCTAAAATGCAAAATGTGCAGTTGGTAGGGACTTCTTTGTTGTGTTGATGCAACATATGTTGTAAAATTATTAAATAATTCTTTGACCTACATGAAATTTAGATTACCACACAAAATATTTAAGGTAACCTAAATATTTTAAGTAAGTTGTAATTGTTTTTAATTATTCTATGAAGAAAAGAGAAATAATGTAATAAGGATACAGAATATGTTATTTTATTGCATGTGGATATGTGTGTCATTTGCAGGCATAGTTTCTCATATGCAGGTGGAAGTATTACAATTAGCTAATTCAAACAACACATACCTTTGTATCTTTTATACTGTTGCTTTAACAAGCCAAACCCTCTTGTGTTTTTACTTGCAAATCAGCATTACACATTGAAAAATGATTTATAATGGAGAAAATACAGTTAATATGTTTGAGACCAGTATCAAACTTAAAACCTTATATATATATAGACATGCAAATGAGGCATAGTAAACAATGAGAGTGCCTACGACCAGTCCAGGCTGAGCAACTGAATGCATGAGAGAATGTTTTAGTGAACTAAAAAATGCAGTTTCAAATAACAAAGGTTCCAAAAGGATAATCTTAGCAATATATCAATACATTTTAATGCTGAGCATTAATAATATATCTCAAGTTGTCAAACAGCAACCTTTGACAACCTTGTTATGTGAGAGACTTATCCAGACCTGATTTAATGTGTACGGATTACATTTCATTCTTTTTTTTAAAGCAATTAGAAACAAAAGTTGACTGTTTTCTCTCATGTAATTTGTAAAGGACCTCTTTATGTGTATCCCTTAGTCCATTTCTCTTATTCACAATAGCCAAAACATGCAACTAATATATATCAGGGTAATAACATACCCATACAATAACATGTAGTTAGTAAACACAGGGATGCCATGAACTACTGTACCCTGCTAAAGCTGGTAAACTCAGGGATAGCCTAAACTGACTGTAAAGGACAAGTAATGTGAATGTTGCCAGTTCCCAACAAGCTCACATTGTGATGGGAGGAATTATGATGGCTATGTTGAGCAGTGGATATGTGAGATCGCTGGTGGCAAGCAAGATAAGTTGAGTAATTGTCGCTTACTGTAACAGCGTTTTTCATTCATTAAGGGGCCATCTCTTATAAACTACTGGAGGAAAGCAGACCAGCTGTACTCTAAGGCTTCGCACAAGGCAGCTCTTTCTCCACAGCCCTAAACTTTGTCCATAGGCAAAACTGTCTGTGAGGCACAGTATGATTCAACAAGCCCAAACACAGTGATCCCAAAAGAGGTTTGTCTTGGGAGGCAAACAAACCCTTCCTTTTGACTACATCATGAAAAATACAAGCTTCAAGAGGGACAACAAGAAATGGTGCCGCTTCTTTTAGGCTAGTTCCAGATAAGTATTCTGGAAAACAAAGAAAATGCAAACAAATGTAATTTGATAATTTTTACTTAATTATTATGGAAATGTAAATTGTGGAAATGGTTTACTTCTAGAGAATGCAATGTGTAACCCATCAACGGAGGTCCTCCAATTCCAAACTCTAACCTGTATCATTATTACAGATGAGTGAATTCCACAGAGGGAGGAATTCCTGTCTTAAGGCATGTTTTTAATTATGCTGATACTTGAATACATTTCGCATTTTAGTTTGGGGTGCTATTGCTGGATCATGGTGCGCTATTGTGATTCTCTCAGCTTCCTCTTATTTACCACCCAGTGAAGGGATTGGAATGTGGCAGGTCCTTTTGAACTAGTTACTTTCTTTCCTATATACTGTTTGCTGCTTGCATTTACTTTTTTTCACTTTTAAAACTACAGGTGTATTGACCCTGCCCAGTGATAAATTATAACCTATGAACCATCTTATAGTGAAAGCCCTGTCTGAGTCATTTTTATTTTTATTTGAGCCAAATGGCCTTTTGGGCCATTTTTATTTGGGCCTGCAGTTAACAGTCAAGCCTAGCGCAGAGGCTTGTGTTTGTATTGTATTAAAGTTATGCCAGTTTTCACAGGGTTCAAAGTTAAACAGAACCTCCATTATGATATATGCTGTTATTAACCGAGATCATGACAGTTTAGCACAGGCCATTTAAGACTTATGGTTTGCTTATCTAGTTGTTATGTTCCTTCAGGGACTATAGTAACTGGGGCGATACATTATATTGTTTCCAAAAGTAAATGATCATTTAGTTTACTTGAACTGTACTGGGATACATGTTTAAGACAGCTATAGGAATGGGATGGATATACTCCACTTCACTCCACTATAACTACACTTCAAACACAAACGTCTCAAACAACAAACGTCAGAAAGTCACAATTAAAGTCAACAAAAGTGTTGTACCACTGGCATCCACACTCCTTGATCAATCCAATATGCCAGTGAGAAATGGAATAAACTACACAAAGTATAGAAGGTTAGCCAAGGAGTTTTAGACTAGTCTGTTCAATTTAATCATTCAATTTAAAAGAGAAATATGATATATCTGACCAGAGGGTCTTCCAGGCTTGCAACCAATTAAGTGAAAGGGACTTTAGCTCACATGGAGTTCTCTCACACTTCCTTATATTGTTCTTAACATACTCCTTGAAGGGGGAGTGAACAAAGAGATGTAGCCACTGTCCAAGGGTCTTTGTTTTGATCCTACAGGAAAGGAAACACATGCCCCCTACTTCAACAACAGCAGGAGAAAAAAGAAAGCTCATTCTTGAAAATCAGCCCAGTGTCATTATGTTAGTTAGCAAACCAGTGGGGGGGACACTCCTACCTTTAGACGTGGAGCAATGAGATGAGTGGATGAGATTTTCTTAACTCACATCATAGATTTCCTGAACGCACCTGTGATTGTGGTTTTCTGCATTGTTTGGTGTTTTGTTGAGTGTCACATGTCAGTAAAGGAAATGAGCAATACAATGAAACGAAAGTTGATATCAATTTCACCTGTGCACAAAAGTGTGTGCCACAAGCTTGCTAAGAAATCTGGTTTACTTGAAAGCACAGAGTAGAAAAACTTGTTAGCTACTCAATTACAATGTGAGTTCTTGGAATATACAATACTAGATTCCAAAGTGCAGTTGACATTTCTCAAGTCTGTAATGAACAATTACAGATATTCTGTACATGAATGCTTATCAAGTTTAATAACAGTAGATGTTTGACTTGATTTTTTCTTCCCCTCTCTTTCAAATTTTTCTGTAGGTTTTTTCTTTCAGGCATAGTGGTGTTAATTGGATTGTGTGGACACCTGTATGAGTGAATTATATCCAGGGGATTACAGGACGTGATGGGTGAGTCAACTCAAATACTCTATTGTCAGTTACAACCCCCAATACTAAATAAAGCTGCAGAACTTCAGAAACAACAACAACCACACTGCTGATAGTCAGTGATCTTGTTCTTCAACCAAAACTTTATGTCAGTGATTTTTCACTAGTTTGGGTTCATAACTGCAATCTAATTTTCATTGGTCATCAAGTGCCAACCAAACAGAGTACCGAAATTGTTATCATATAATGAAAAATGAAAGTATTTTAAATAAAACATTCAAATTTATAACATCATAGGCCCTAATATATGAATATGGATATATTATGTAAATTGTTAACATTACATAGTGTCCTATGACAGAGGAAGACTTTGTAAACTATTTAACAAAGATTTCAATTTAGTATGAATTTGTGAATTAAGAACAGTCCATGAAAATGTGAATGTTACAAAAATGTATGATTATTAAAATATGCAGCATAAAGGTGTGCCCCTAACCCCACCCCCAAATCTAATCACCACTGGGATTAAATCAGATTGTATAAAAACAATCATATTGTAAAAACAAATTACACTGTATGAATTTAAATACAAATCAGCAACCAATTTGCTAAAAATGTAAAATAGTTACAAATTGCCATGAAACTTAATAAAATGTAAAAGCACATAACAAATTGTGATTTTTACAAATCTTGCTTCCGTAACTGAAAAATTAACAATAATAAAGCGTTATTTTTCCTTTCTAAAACTTCCTTTCTATTTTGCTATCCTAACTGAATGCAGTTATATGGTTAGTTTTTTGCATTTAATTTTGTTTTTGTTTCCCTCACTGTGCACAATCGTGCAGACCTGTGACCCATTTTTGGTTCCAACCCACCTAGTTTGAATAAGTTAATTTAAACTTTTACTCTAGGTAACCTTTTAACCTTTAAGAAAGTCTTTAAAGAAAAGTATTGTGATTATTGTGCCATTTATTCTTTATATTACAATATACCTTTACATTTAATACATTTTAAACTCTACTGCCAACAGTGCTTGTATCAGCAGGTCAGACACTTGTAACAGAGCATTGTGTGTGTGTGGAGGGGGTGCTGAAAGAAGAGACAGCAATAGTGAAACTCAAGCTGGCCATTGGCATAGGGGGTTGTTTGCCTACAGGGATGAGCAATGAGAGGATGGCCCCATCAAAAAAGCACTGCCACAGCAACTGTGTGGATTATCTAGGTGTTGTTTAGGCAGGTAATTCATCAGACCAAGCTGGGTTGGGCCTCTAAAAACTTCCCATGGTCACTTCTGAGTGTGAATACGTAATGAGCTGGAAGGCTCCACATTTGCCACGGCTGATTAGATGAGAACAATGAGTCCAACCAAAGCTGGCAGCCCTCACAATGGGGACTGAAAAGCCTCAAGGGATTGCATCTGAATTTTTAGCACTCTACTTTATCGTCAGACTTCTGAAATGTGTGTATAAAGATGATGCTTGACTGTATGATGCTGTGGTGTAAGAAAGAGTTGTTAGTTTACATTGTTATGGGGTATTCTGTGTCATTACTAACTGTCAAAATGCTCACCCCCAAATTTCTCTGAAATTCTCTCATTGGTCTGGGTCCCTCCTTTAATGTGATTCTTTTTCTAACATAATATATTGGCCAAGATCCAAAATCATAAAGAAAAAGAATTGCACACTATTGCACACCAAAATAATGTGGGATGTTAAACAATGTGAACAACACAGTTTAATGGCAATTCATAAGTCTTACATATTACTGAAGAAGTTACAACTTATCATAGTAAACTTATCATATTAAGAATTATCATATTACTTTATTCACACTAATTTCTACAAAATCAACACTTTGTAAAATAGTTATGTTTTCCCTGTAAAACTAGGTTAGTATTATGCCACACCCATAGCATAAATAGGAATTATAAAGTTTAATATTTAGGTTTACATATTAACAGTTTTAACATTACTGCTGCATGTACAGTTACATACAAATAAACAGTCCTTTTCTGGTTGACCAAAAAAGTGTGATAAGCAATTAGCTTTTAAACTATTTCAAAATAAGCAATTAGCTTTTAAGTTATCTATGTGCAGCCCAGCAACAATGCACTGAAATACTTCATTCCTAATTGTATTTCATAAATACAATGCCCTTCAGAATAAAGCTCCATGAAAAAAACTATAAGATAAGATGACCAATTATGAGAAAATTCCAGTTTTCTGAATTTACTAAATACACTCAAGAGATAATCTCTGAGCAAATTTAAATTTTTGTTCAGTACTGTTTCTTTCATTAAATTAGATTAATTAAGAATTACTATTTGTTTTAGGTGTTGGTTCCATATGTTTCATAAATGCTTCATCTGAACTGTCTTGCTTGTTACACAACTGGGGGCTGGACCTGTGTGCTGTATCAACTATGACCTGGAGGTGAATGCAAGTGAGAGATGAGTGTTTATGTATAAGATGAGTGGGTTTATATATAAACTTTACTTACTGTCATTTTGTAGTATGTGACTTATTTCACCCAAAGGAATACATATTTTTAAAATTATATTAAGGATATATATTATATTATGTTATAAGTGCAAAACTTAAATAAGTGTTTACAATCTTTAAAATCTTTTTGAAACCAACAACCAACCTGGTGTTTGTTTGAAACTTTTTGTTTGTTTGATACACCAATAAAACATACACTTTTTGTAGAATGCATTGTTTGTAATTTTGTTCTGAAAAATTAAATGCACTTCACATTTATTTAATCATTGTTTTTCAGATTCATCATTCTCTGAAGTTGTGTAACCATAATAGCTAAACACAGACATATTTTTTTGAGTTGGTCAGTATCATTGTACATTCCAATGTTCTATCCAATGTTCCAATGTTATAATGAAACCACAGCCCAAAAGTTGCTTTCATTACCTTTATATTTGCAAACATTTGTCATGCTATTATGGCCTAACAACTATGTAAGTTAAAGGTTTATCTTAAACTTTATGAAGGTTTAACTTAAAAAAGTGAAAAACAGCTGATGGTATGGATAGTATTGGGTGTCAGTAGTAGAAATCAGAGGCAAAACAGCTCAGCAGCAACTGCTGTCTCTTTTAAAGTGCTGTAATTTACACAATCTGAATATTTTGTGGTAAACTTCAAATATATTGTATACACTTTACACTCATACAACTTGGTGTGATGTGTTTATTTGTATTTGTTTTTGTGTTCACTTGTGTGTTTAGTTGTTTTTAAATGTCAAAGTTTTACGAATAAATCATTTGCAATAATTTGTTGTTGAAAATTTGGCCAACTAAATGAATGGCAGGATAGTCATTATTAAATTAAATGTAGAGGTAGCATTAAAATATAAAACAGTGAGGGAGGGTGTAACGGAAGAACTTCAATGATGTATCAATGTAACAGCCTGTGGCAGTGAAACTGTCACATTTCACACACCAACAACACCCCTCTCGAAGCTCCGGGACCAACACTGCACTCTATGCATTCAATGTTCTCTTCTAACACAAAGTTACACACTGGTCTCTGTTAGCTTCCTTTCTTAACTGTGAAATCACTTAAAGTCCACTTGCGACAAGCAGAGATGAATGTTAAGGCCCTGACAAACTGATAAACCCAAGTTCCATTGCATTTAGCACAGTGCATTTCATCTTATATTTTCCTATATACAGTTAACACCAAATGTTATTGTAGCAAGTTGACCGTGGGGTCACTCTAAGAACAGTCCATGAAAACAAACAATTAATTTGGTATGGATGTGTAATAGGATGATCTCCTGGCAAGGCTGGATCTATTGTTCAGCTAGAATTAACCGTGTCAGGTCATGTGTCACTGGGTGCTGACCTCATTCCATTTACTAGCCCACACTCGCATTTGCCATGGCCGACATGAGGTTAAATACGGTTACAAGCCAACCAAACACTTCTCCAAACACACAAAACACACTCCTTTCCAGTTGCTGCCCATTTCTGATCAGCACAGCTTTTTCCAAACAAAGGCATGGCAATATGGGCTGTGTGGTAGCATCTAGGCAACCTGTGCTAGACTGCACTGCTGTCTCTTCAAGTCCAATCTCTTCCTGTGATGTGGATATCAACAAATGTTATTGCTATAATATTGTTACCTCGGACAGGACACATCTGTAATCTGACTGCCAGCATTTATGTCCATATGTTAGCCAAAGCATTTCACAGGTGTTTTATGCATATTTAATCACTAGCAAACTGTTGTAGTAGATGTTTCTCGTTACAAGTTCTCTGCCATGTCATCAGACTTTGGGAGACCTGAAGACTGTTTCTCTTTTAATTGATTGGATGTTGAGAGAATGGAAAAGGCCATGCCAAAGCCCCAAAGCATAAATCCTGAATTATACTTCAATCCCCCATGTAAGACTCAATTTCATCCGTGACTTAACATTATACAAATGAGACAGAAACAGATAGGATGCCTCCTACCTAGATCCCTGAGCTTTAGGGCTGCGATGAGGAAGTGGACTGAACCTGTAGTTCATCTTGTCTCTTTTAATGAAAGAAGAGCAGAGAGAATTCTGAAGAATTCTTTGAGACACCTTCATTTCACAAAGAGTTAACAAGGTGGCAGCATTTAAAGTATCTGTGCCACAAAATGCTCAGTTTGATCATATATTAAATCAGACAGAAAGGATGGGTAGAAACCTTAAACCCTATAGATGTAAGGACAGATTTTTAAAAAACACTTAGAAGTCTCAGAAGTTCTTGTCTATTTTCACACTTGGTTCAATTGCTTGGTCAAAACAGGAATTTATATTTTTTGTTTTACTTTTCTTGCTTGCTTTTTAATAGTCTGTAGAACATTTTTTCATCAAGAAGAACCTTTTGTGGAAGTAAATGTGGATATTGAAGGTTCTTATTTAGAACCATACAGTCAAACAAAAGACCATTTAAAATACACATAAAAATACCTTAATCGATTAAACAATTGATAGTCATAATAAAAATAGTGTAGAAATAAAAACATAAAAAAAGGAAAATAATGAAGCAAACATGGGTTAATGGATTATGAAGTTATGAAGAAAATAATGAAGTAATACATGGGTTATTGCAAGGTTTTATAATATGTACATTAAATATAAAATAAAAATATTTGTTTGTTAACTAATCATTATTCAGTAATGGATTAAAATGTATGAAAGGGTCATTTCAACAGCATAAAGGGGCCAGTATAAACTGATTTATGCATCCTTTCATTGGTGCAATGACTGGACATATTCTTACATGGGGAAACAGTACAGACTTATTATAGACTGTCCGCAGTTGACTGAGGAATTGTTTAGCATTTTCTCTCACAGCAGGAAACTGTAAAGATAGAGACATATCAATGCCAATGCAGATCTAAGGTTTTGTTTTTTAAACAGTAATGCTTTTGCCTGCCAGTGATAAAGGCTTATTTTAGCTTGTGGTGCTGGACACAGACACCTTGGATTTTTTACTTATTTTTATTTTTATTTACTTTATTTTTTATTTTATTAATTTTTTAATTATTAAACTTCATTAACATTTTAAATTAAACATGTTGATAATGTCAGGTAAAACCTTTTTGGTAGGTTAAGGTACCCTGTCAAAATTAGCATTGTTTCCTTTGTTCCTGGAGATGGCTAAAACAGTCACCTAGAAAGTCCCATGTCATGGGAATCTTAGTCACTAGATAATATCTGGGCTGCAGAAAACGTTTTGCCCTCTGGGATGTCCATACAAACTGTATGAATAGAACATGTCTGGATTCTGATACAGTAATTTGAACTTAAAATGGACAAAATGTTTTTATAGTAGGTCAGATGTTTTTAGACTAATGTAAACAGCCTATTTGTAATGGTGGTTTTTACTTTTAAAGGGTTCCCTAAATCTGTTGAAGTTAATTAAATGATTTTTTTAGAAACAGATTAGTTATTGTGAATTCTATATTAAAGGGAAATGTTTAGAGAAAAAAATGCTTTTATTAAAAGGTAGTAACCAAACTACCTTGCAGCCTACATAGCCAGCTATAGTTTTAATAGCTTCCTTAAGCTTCCTTTATCACGGCCCAGTATGTATAATAATATACAGAAATGTTCTTGTATAGAAAGACTCCTATAGCAAAAAGGACTCCAAAAAGGACTTTATTACTATTTTTAAGTAATATTTTTGGTGTAAAACCTGATCCAAGCTGCCAACTTACAGTAAATTTAAGATATACATTTTTATCAGTACTTGTGTTCCCTGTGATAGAACCCACAACCTTTGTGCCGCTAATGCAATGCCCTACCAGTGGAGCTACAGGAACAATACAGCCAGTGTTGCCTAAACTGGTCTAATAAGGTTTCATTTTTGACTGCTGTTAGATTGGTACACTTGGAACAAGGTTTATTTGGTCATAACACTGTTGTTCAGCAGTCTTTTACACCACATATGTTCAGTGGTTTAAGTTATGGCTATAGTTATAAATTCAGTGACAGAAGACCAGAGCCAAATTTAAAGATTGACTTTAGTGTGATGAATTCCAAGTCTCAAAGTCAGTTATGGAAGTGATTTGACATCTCCCATTTGACAAATTCTATTTGTTTTAAAATTGTTTTGTGACTTGAGTTGTAGACCCTTGCACACATTTTCGCACATAAAAAAGAGCACAGTTTGCTTCAGGATTATTTTTAGTGAGGCAGCCTGCATGGCTTGTTGTTTGGGTAAATGGTTTGTTACCCTTTAAGGGGACCGTTAAGTTGTAAATGAAAACTCATTGTGATCACTGAAACAACTTTTAATACTGACGAAAGTGAGGATTAATAAAAAACTTACTAAAAATTAACCAATGAGAACCTTTGCTTTAAAGACATTGCTTTTGAATTATGGTTCAACAAAAGCATTCTGGCAAACTGGCTTGTACAAAAATTATGGTAACCCTATAAAAAACTGAAAATAAATTGACCATAGACACATTTTAAAGTAAAGTGTGTTTTCTAATTATCATCACAGGTGTTTTTAAACTTCAAACTAATCAGTCAGGCCTAGTTAAAGGGTGAGGGTAGTCACTGTGTGGTTTGGGATTATGGGTGCATCACACCAAACATGGACCAAAGAAAGCCAAGGAGAGAGTTGTTTTAGAAGATTAGAAAGAAAAATACTGACAAGCATCTAAATGGTAAAAGCTATATGACAATCTCCAAACTGATTGATGTTTTTCAATGTGATGTTTTTGTGAGTTCTACATGTTATTTAAAAGTGTAGCAAATATCCCTGGACCTGGTCGCACGAGGAAAGTTGATGACAAATCAAAGTGACTTAATATGAATGGTAAATAAGAGGCCAGAATAAGAGGAGTGCAAAATACCTGTCGACAAGTGCAGAAGTCTCATTGAGAGCTGAGAGTAAAAAGCTTGATAAAATATTAAGGTAAAGGTACCCTCAATTTTTGTCCAAGCTTATTTCTTTAGTTTGTTTTTAAAGCTTCTGTTGAACCACAATTTAAAAGCAATGTCTGATTCTTATGTTTAATTCCAGTGAAATGTTATCATTACTTTTCATTTTCAATTTATTTCAGTGACCACTGTGGGTTTTTCTTTAACGGAAATGTACCATCAATTTTGCCATCAAAAGTTTGTCTAGATGTCACTAATAACAAATGCATGAAGGCATTTAGATGACTATCAAAGGTACACATGTTCAACAGTCACTCCATGCAAAAGCTTGTGTCTTCAGCACAGCAAAGCTTTCATCGTCAACTGCAAACTTGACTATAAACTGCCACATAAAAAAATGCTACATGAAAATGGTTAAGCATGAAGCTGTTTCAATAGATTGGCTGTAAAGTTGGGTTACCTGACATCTATTGCTTTTAAAGTCACCCTCTAGAGATGCTGCTACTAAAACTGTGAGGTAGAACCCTTTAAATTCAGTTTATAAACATCAAGTCTCTTACAAAACAAAGCCTAATAAAAGCTGTCATGCAAACTGCTATGCACGTTGCTCTAACCACAATGAAAATATCCTGTATGTGACTCTTACTGTACAAGACTCATTGTTTGAGAGTGAGTAAATGTGTGAATGCTGGCAATGAAATCTTCTTTCACTGATTTTCCAACTACAAAGAGAGACAGAGAGAGAAAGAGGTAAGTAAGATCAATCAAACACAGACAGTTCCCCCAGGACAGAATCTAAAGCTTCATCTACCTGTCTCACGCATACTACATCATACTACAGTTATATACTACTATCTCTATTTTTTTCCTGTAAGCGTCAGGACAGTTTCTTACATGCCAATCTTGTTCTTTATACAATACAGATCTCAACCAAGCAGGAAATGTTGTCCTATTGCTCAGCTGTTAAAAAGTTAGCAAAAAAAAATGTTAATAATGCATATACTGTATATGGGGCAAGAGATTAAAATGTTTTTAATAGTAGATATTGAAAGCTTAAGTTTTTATTAAAATGAGTGTATTTATTCTTGTGTTACTTGAGCTGTAAAGTTGTGTACATGTTTTTTTTGTGATCAGATAACCTTAAAAGGTTTGCTGTTAAATTGTGTGCTGTAAGTGTCTCTGGAGTACTTGATTCTGATTGGTGAGTTGTGACATTCCAAGATCTCTTATCCCTGCTAACATTTGCAGAAGCTGATATGCTCACCTGGGAATTGCAGTTTTTTAAATTTGTTACAAGTTACCTAATAAAATATTTGTAATTAATATTTCATGTCTAGGTATTGTCTATTGTCTGTTTTAATGTCTAGGTATAAGGTTGTAATATATATATATATATATATATATATATATATATTATAAGGGAATAATATAGTATCTAACATCTAAATGGTTGTCATTGTAAAAAAAATCAATTTTTGGGTGACAATTTTAAGTTAACATTTCAAACATCTTTTGAAATGTGTCCAAGGTCCAGGAGAAACAAACCAATTCCACAAAGCATCAGAATTCACAAGTTCTATGAACAACTGATCACCTGTGATCAGGTATGTGACAGCTTGAAATGCTGTCTGACCAAATATTTCTGAGACAATAGAGAACAGTTTTCAGTGCTAGATACAAAGAATTTTGAAAGGTTGGCTTTTCTGATGTTGAAGTGTAAAAGTCATAATATAGTCAATAATAACTATCATGTTTATGTCTTAATGCTAGTATGTAAACTCTAATATATTTTTATATGCGCTTAAAAACAAGTAATGTTAGATGAAGTAAAAATGTAGGAATAGTGGGAACCCACTATTATGTTCTATTTAAGAGATCTTCAGCTTTTGTTCTTTTGCCCATGTTTATGGGGAAAAAAGATGTTTTGTTGTAGATGGAAGTCTGATTGGAAGGTCTCATTGAGCAGTTGGATTTTCAACACAATCAATCCCATGACAAATTAGAAACACAAACCCCTCTGTGGCAGCAACAATTATTTAGACATACTATCTACAGCTTCAAAAAATATAATTGTACAATGAACAGTAAATTTTATACTGAATTTTAGTAAACATCTCAACTTTGCTGTTTTTCTCTTTTGTTTGCTGGCTAATTTTCTCAACATCATAGAAGCACTGACCAAGCTACCCGGAAACCTGCAATAGGTGTTTTCAAAAGCTCTAGGCCTTTCATGTCTGTTGTTACCTGTTTCGGATAAACCTCATGGCAGGCCAAACAGGAGTTTGCGGGTGCACACTACGCTTACACACTAAGCAAACTATTACCAGGTGTGCATGCATAGAACTGATCTTCCTTCAGCGTCCTGTCATGCACATGATGTTTAACCAATTTGTCAAGATAATCTTTCCTCAAACATTGCCTGGGCCGAGGCCCCTTTTGGCACATACACACCGCAATACTGAAACACGAACCATGTTTTCTTGAGAAAACCTTTTATGTATTTACTACTTTCTCTGTTTTGGATCTATGTAATTCATCCTCAGACAGATAATTCTGCACATTACACAAATTTAGACTCCTAATGGAGTTGCAATCTATTTATTTTTCACCCTGGATTACTGCTTTATTTTAGTTCTATTGAAATATAAAATTACATGCAAATTAGCATAAATAAGACACCCATGGCTGCTACAAATGACAGTCATTCCCCTCCCCCCAAATTATAGTATAAGAAAAAGAAACTAAAGCTGATGATTTTTAAAATAAATCTGAAAGTGGATTATTTTACAACAGTTTTCAGTGAAATATTTATGTTTCATGATTCACAAACTTTATATTTAAAGAGGGATTTATTTTTTCTTAAATTATAGGTATCATAATTCAAGCCTCTTAAAGTGGGTGCTCTAATTACACAGCTGTGGCATATAAGCATTTTAACATAGAGAATGAATGTTAAAGATGGCAGTCTTGAAAATCAAATTATCAATATGACAGGTGAGTCTGCTGTTGGTCACGTTATGTACAAATAGTTGAGGAGGACTGATGAAACTTAAAAATGCATTTAAATGGAAAATCAAGGGAGTTTTTATTGATAACTTTGACACACATACAGCTTAAAAGCACCATGAATATGAGATCTTTGAGCAATTACAAAAACCCTTCAGAGAATTCAGAGTCAACAGAGAATTGCTAATGGATAATTCACAGGACTAAATTCACCAAACAACCCTTGACTTTGCATAGCTGAATCACACCATGGGCAGAATTTTCAGATTTGCTTCATTTTTATTATATTGAAGCTTTAAGGTTTCGGGTATACAGGTCCTTTTCAAAAAAATAGGATATTGTGATAAAGTTAGACTTTTATATATTTTAGATTCATTACACACAACTGAAGTAGTTCAAGCCTTTTATTGTTTTAATATTGATGATTTTGGCATACAGCTCATGAAAACCCAAAATTCCTATCTCAAAAAATTAGCATATTTTATCCGACCAATAAAAGAAAATGTTTTTTATACAAAAAAAGTCAACCTTCAAACAATTATGTTCAGTTATGCACTCAATACTTGGTATTACTTGGTATGGAGGCAATCAGCCTGTGGCACTGCTGAGGCGTTATGGAGGCCCAGGATGCTTCGATAGCGGCGAGTGTTGGGTCTTGCATCTCTCAACTTTCTCTTCACAATATCCCACAGATTCTCTGTGGGGTTCAGGTCAGG